>OOFE01050412.1:2521-20140 GCA_900323365.1 Monocentris japonica
GTCTCTCCTCTCCTCTCTATTTACCTCACTCATTTCAGGGTGGCAGGGTATGTCAAAAGAACTCCTCACAAGATATAAATACTTAAATTCACCCCCTGGCCTGTCAGGGGAGTGACTGTCAGGTGAACGATCTTGCCAGGAGAAGTTCCTGTCTCTCACTCTCTCATTTTTTTTGCTCATGAGTGAGGCATTTAATCTTCAGAAGATTCAGATTGCATCACATTTTTCTATTGTTGCCTCACTTCTTTCTTTCTCCAGCTGTGAGAGTGGGGCTGTGAGAGTGGGGCCAGAGAGGATTGCAGATTCTGCTGAGTGGTGCAGTACATGGTATAGGACGGTTATCTTCTTGACTAATGGCCTGAGAGTAGCTTCTTCCTCTTTGGAAGCTGCATTTACTTAATCACCGGACAAGATAATGCTGCTGTCGCTGTGTTGTGCCGGGTTGAGAGGGTTAAGGGCTGCTTGTTTGCATGTGTTTGGATAATGTGTGTGTAGGAGTATGGGACTGTGTGTGTGTGTGTGTGCGCTTGCTTATGATGGGTGGGGGAGTTCTTGTCCAGGCTCTTGTAGCTGAGCATTAGCCCACTGAGGACGAGTGTGAGAGAGAGAAACACAGACAGACAGACAGACAGGCACAGAGAGGCCTGGCTAACCATGCATAACCCCCCTCAGCATCAGTCACCCTCTCTGGCCTCTTTTGTCCTTGGACCTCCTACCACTGTCCTATCTATTTCTCCCCAAACCCCTGAATGAGTCACTTCGAATAGCCTGGCTCAGTCTAGAGTTTATGAATTAATTACACTTTCTTTTCTCTGCAATCACCACAAAGACTACCCGCTGGTTTCATCTCAGCAGAAGGCGAGACTCCTTTTTGCCTGGTGTGAATAGCAATTTTTTTCTCTATTTTCTTGGTGAAGTATTTGCTTCCAAGTACTTGGGTTGCTTACCTAGCAGTAAGCAGCTGCTAGGTATTTCCCCAGAATTCACAAACAGCCCTTAAGAGAGACAATGCAAAAGATGCACTTTAATACTCCCCGAAAAACATCATTATTTGCTTAACATTCAAAATAGAACAATTACCTCTTGATTTATTGCATACAAACACATCAGTTAAAAATAACCCGTGGCTGAAATGCAAGATGTAGCCTTACATTGCACATGCATATATGATACAATGAACTTTTATTTTTTCCCTCTATTTTATCCAAAGGGATTGTGCTGTGTTTAGTGGTCGTAAAATGTTTCTCTCTTGTGTGCCAAAGAGTGAGAGGATTAGTGAGATGGAAAAATAGGGTTTGTTGTTGAAACAATTTCAATGGGAAACGAGATCACTATTGTTATATGTAGCAATCAGCTAAATCAGTGATCTCCAGCCTTGTGCCATTGGGGGTCATGTGTATGCAGGCTTTCATTCCCAAACACCACAGCAGGTGCTAATCAGTAAAATGAGCTGCTGTAGTGAATGGGTGGAATTAATACCTGCATCCACATGACCCCATAGCACATGGCAGGAGATTACTGAGCTAAATAAATCACTGCTTGTCACTGCTCAGAATATCATTCCTCCTGTACTCTGGTTGGCCTTTAACCTACTCACTAAATGAGAAATGGTTGAAAACGGATGAAATTCAATTCAATATTGCCTTCTACAGATTTTAGCTCCTTATTTTGTCTGTAATATATTACAGATATTGCAGTTTATTTTACCCATCCAGATACACTGCTGTGAATCCTCATCTTGTTGACTTTTAGTTTGATACTCATGTAAGCCTGGAGATCCTTTCACTTTCTGACTGTGGTGTTCAAAGACTGTTGTGTCCTCTGTGCACTCTCAGAACAGCTTGTGGTTTGATTATGTAACTGATAAATAAAAATGGCGCATGCCGCATTTTTCATGGAAGGGACAGCTTGCCGGGTTTTTAGAGTTACATGATTAAGTAATTAAAAAACATCAGATAATGCTGATGTTTTGCTCGTTTCCCCATATTTCACCTTGTGAAATATGGGGAAACACATTAAGGAAATTGTGGTATTCTTTTTAATGAAAACACATTTACAAATTGAATCCATGAAATGTTTGTAGAACTGAAATATTATGAAATTCATTACCAAAACATATTCAAAATGTAAAATGTATTTTTAAAAGGCTCAGTGTAATTTGCAGTTTCCACAGTTTCCACAAGAATATGACAGGAAATACATTTTAATGGATTTTATGTCAGCATTTCAGCTGCTTATTCTTTCAGGGATTGATTGTGCTATAGTAGGACAGCCTTTGAATCAGTATTCATCTCATTTTCATTATTTGCCCTATAATACTAATGTGTTTGAGTCAAGTCCAAGCAGCCATGCTTTATATCCTGCTAGTTTTATATTCAGACCCGGGCATTAACCACAGTCACTCTCACGCAGATACAGTATGTCCTTAACTGGCATGACAGTGAATTATTTATTGCCTTCACTGTCACATAACCAAGTACATGTTGTGTCTGGGGATATGTGAGAGAGGGGTAATTATATTAATACTGGAATATATTGGAAATTTGGGAAAAAGCATTAAACGTGCACATTCTGAAATACTCTGTCCAGTCTAATTTGCAGTTTTCATTATTTCCCTTGCTTATATCAACAAGGGAATTCCCCCAGTTATCCACAATAGAAAGTGTTTTTGCGTTGTATTGTTTATTTCTCTCTTCAGTTGACTTCAGGCTCTGAAAAACAAGATTCACTTAGTTAAATTAGGTAGTGTTGCAGACTGTAAGTTGTTAAAGCATGTCATAATGAAATCTGATGTCAGATGCACATCTGTTATGTTGGTCAGATCAATTGGAATTGAGTGGACCTGAAAACAATAGAAAGGAATAAATAACCTTCAGGTGAAACAGAATAGAATTAGAATACATTTACTATTTTAGCCCAGACCCAAATGAGCTTTAGTATCACATCCTGATAGTGAAGCTAATGAAGAGACTATTTTCCTCATCAGGCATGCTTGTGACCATTTTTAGTTTAAGAAACACTGATGTAAGCACAGCAGGTGGGTTTTGGGCTTTTTATGCTGTTACTATATACTGTAGAACTAGATCTGATGATAGATGGACTCATATCACATCACTTCACCGAGTGACCTGATGCAATTCTGATGTAAAATTAGAAACTGCATGTCCAGCAAACTGAATTCAATTTTTTATGAAGGCAAGTTTAATTATCACTTAATTTTCTCATCAGTCTAACAACTAATCGGCATGGAAATGACTATTCATTTTTATAGGTGAGTCAGCAAGGGCAGATGACTTAGCTGCAAATTCACTAATTTACTAAATACCAGTTGATGACTACTTTGGAGTGAAGCAGAATAGAGAATGGTGTGCAGACACCAGTGCATGGACATCATGGGATGTGGCACATAACTGCTTGGTGAAAGGAACTATGTCAGCCTGTGGAAGAGACAGTGATTAACTATATTTTCTAGTGGCTTCATATTTCTTTCATTAGCTATTCTGTTTTGGGGAGACAAGGTATTCTGTGTAGGAAAAAAAGCTCTCTCAGCACTTTTTGTTCACAGAGGGGGAAACTATTGGTGGAGTCAGCAACTCAGCTGTGACTACAAGAGTGTACCAGAGAGCTGTCGCATTTGTCTCCAGAATGGAGCTTACTGGGTCTCACAGATGTAGCCTGGCTGGGCCTGTTCAATAGTTCACTGCAGCTAGGGATTTTGCACTTCTCTGGGCAAAAGGCACACTCTCAAATATGACATGTTCTGTATTAAATAATAGCCTAAATTTACTACTGTCCTAGTAGTAAATGACTTCCAGTTGAGGTTGCAGATCATTCTTAGATAAATTCCCTCCCTATAGAGCAACATGAAATATGTTAGGCAGCTTAAGGGGAAGTACATTTTCAAACCCTAGATACTGTCGAAACCCCCAAAATTCTTACATACTTTTGTCATACATAAGTCCAAACTAAAGCTAAGGCTCATGAGGTGGCATGCTATTGCATATAAATACCCTTTAAATCTGTTAGAAAGAATTAATAAGACAGCGCTCTTTTATACATTCAAGCTGATTTGTCCGATGCCTGTCAGCCCTAAGTCTTCCTATTGCAATACGTCCACATGTGTGGGTTGTAGCAGGGTTCCCTACCTCCTGGCTCTGTGTTTCTGCTCATCTGCCTCCAACACACTGAATCCCATTACAACTCTTGTGATAATCGACCCTGAGAAGGCACAATCCAGGCTAGTCCTCCCCTCCTCCCTCTCTGTCCTTCTCTGTGAAGGCTAGGCTTCAGGGAAACTATACATCAAACGTCTAAAACTAATGTAAGTAATAGCTTTTGATTAGAACTTGCAGCCATCAATTGTTTTGCACCCAGTGGCAAACACGAAAAGATTGGAGGGAGAGCAGAGAGGAAAAAGAATAGTGAGTGTTGAAAGGCTGAAGACTGAGAGAGAGAGTGAGAGAAAGATAGAGAGAGGGTAGAAAGTTTAGTCACTCAGTGTGGGCATTGGGCTCTGAGGCATGAAGGGTATGTTGGCAGGATGTTCGGTGGAGGTTCAGTGATCCATCAAGGAAAAGCCTGCCTTTCCGTTCTGCCTGCTGGAGAGCCTTCCCTTGCTGCATTGCCTTGCAGTAACTCCCCCCGCCCCCTCTCTGTCTCTACATTCCTCCTTCTCCCACTCTTCCCACTCCATCTTTCCAGAATGATTCCTGGGGCAAGCAGTACTCTTATGCCCTCTTCAAAGCCATGAGCCACATGCTGTGCATCGGGTATGGTGCCCGGGCGCCTGTGAGCATGTCTGACCTGTGGATCACCATGCTGAGTATGATTGTAGGTGCCACCTGCTACGCCATGTTTGTGGGCCATGCCACTGCTCTAATCCAATCACTGGACTCCTCACGCAGGCAGTACCAAGAGAAGGTAAGGACCCACCTGTGTCTCACATACTACGATGTTTAGCACCTGGATAGCAGATTGGGTTTATGTAGTATTGAATATTTTTTCAATTACGTATCAACTAATCTTTAAATCAATGTTATCACTGGTCCTCAGAGTCTTGGTCCAAAGCTATTATAAATAGGATCTGGCATGGTCTGACATGCCAATATGAAATGTTCAAGTGTTGTTGATTAACAAGGGGATGATCTTAAGGGGTTTTGCTCTTTCCCACCACATAAAAATCCTACTTGGATTTGAACTAGCCTTCTGTAAATTAGACCTTCTCTCAGTGGCCCTGAGGACCAGGGGGTTGAGCTCTGACAGATCACAACATCTGGGGGCAGTGGCTAGGACAGAGGATTTTCCCCCAAGCACAGAAGGCCGGCAGGGTGAAGAGGTCAGCGACAGGACCAGCCCCCTCATTGTTTGGGTGCCTGCCAGTGAACAAATTTTATTCTTCGCTTTCATTTTAGCCCCTGTTACATCATTTTTTTTTTGCATGGAGGGTGATTATCCAGCCTTTCGGCTGAGCCACCATCTGTGATCCCGCTGAGGGGCCGAGGCAATTCCCAGAACACACAGATATGACTGATGCACTTGCATGCAAGAACCTGAGTTTAACTCCCAATGTTTAGCTACGCTTCTGCTGTAGAATCTTATGAACATATCACTGTATTGCAGGGCATTATGATTACCTTTAGTATGTCTTAATCCACTTAATCCACTTAGAGAAGAGCTGACCTTTGTCTGATACTGTAGCAAAGCTGTAAGGTGAGATGGACCGATTCACATATGAGTTACCATGTAAAGAGACAAAATCTCTTTATTTTTATCACAATAGCACAATTTGACACAGGACACATTTAATGCATGTATTTTTTAAATCCTCCAAAAGATTTAGTAACGTGAAAGGATGATGGACAAACATAAAACATAGCTATAAATTAATTCAGTTTTGCATTAATTTGTGTTGCATTGGTGAAAAAAGTTCATAATACATGAATATTTACACACGCACACACACACACACACACACACACACAAACAACACCCAGACAGGACAGACTGATACACAAACCACACATCAATTATCCCGTGGGAGGTGGTAGGCAGAATTCTTATCGGAGTAGGACACATCGGTAGAGTCACCTTGGCTGTGACTTTGACGGGGCAGGCCCAAATGTACCAGGCAGTTTATTCATTTATATCCTGCATCAGAAAGCATTAGCTGTTATCGTTTAATTTTACTATGATGGACTGACCTTGCCAGCTTCTCCCATGGTCAATGAAAGGTACGGTAACCAGCCCCTGTAGTTTTTGTTCAACGCTGTAATGATGTTTGACATGGCAATCAAAAATTTCTGTACAGAGCAAAAACGCACACATCCAAAAGATCACAACAAAAAAATGTGAAATGTGAAATGTACATGTTATGTCAGGAGCTTCTACTAAAGGAGTATAATTTAATTATCATGACAAAATCACAGGCTAGCTATGGAACAAATCTTCAGTGGGCTCATGGAATGATAACCATTATATTTCATCATCTGACAGATTTCATTTCTTCCTCACTAATTATCAGCACTATCTATCTAGTCATTGTCTAAGGTGTTATCTTGGCTGCCACTGCTCTGATAGCAGATCAGAACAAGTCAATGGACTGCAAAATGATGACAGAGGAGAGAGATGGGGCTGGATAGGGCAGCTTGCCTCAGGGCAGGAAATTATAGACGAAAAAAACTTTTATTTTGCCAGATGACACTCATATCAGTGGCATGTGCATTTGATTCACTGCATGAGTTTTACTCACAAATGCAGTGCATGAAAATTATGATTTTTAGAAATGCCTTTTGTTCATGTCCAAATCCAAATAGAATCTTTAATGCATATAAACATGCATCACTCATTCATTTAAGCAGTTGTGAACATAAGGTAATCGAACACATACATGTAGCACTTGACAGAAGTCAGACTTACAGTGGTATTGCTTTCACTGCAGTAGCTCATATTTGGCCATAGAGCTGACTTTTTCATGAGCAGGAAGTGATTTTAATTGAAAACATGTCATTCTATGATTGATCATAAACAGCCAGACAGAGCCTGAAAATGAATGGGAGCCGGTTGCTCACAGCAAACAAGTCAGACATTAGAAGTCACTGTTTGAATTAGTGACATGCCCGTTGCTCAGTATATGATGCACATCTGCTTCACAGCAAATGCACTTAATGTGCGGTTTATCCTTTCAACATCCCTCCAGGCATTGAACTGACAACTTAGAGGCTGTGAATGCCATGTTCATGGTAACAGCACCCCAGTGTGTAGCTGGATTTGGCCAGGGGTGATTTGCTGCATGGCTGTGCAGATCAGAGGAGCAGGCTGAGGAGCAGCAGGGATGGGTTCAGGGTGTAAAGCCTCTAGTCGTTTCTGCTATCATTACCACAGCTGGGGAGGGAAACATGGATGGAGAGGTGGAGGAAAGGATAGAGGTGGATAAAAGGTGGGAGGTAAGAAGTTAGTTAAGGATAGAGGGTGTCGAGATGGACAGAATCAATGAGATGAAGGAGGAGGGACTGAGAATTGAAGGAGGAGAAAGGATGAAGTAAGCAGTTGAGAGACCAAACTTACTATTGTCTAATCAGTACTAGCTAAATTACCATCACCACTAATGATTTTGATATCATATTTGTAACTTCATTCACTTATTTCTTTAGTTTTTAATCTTAAGAGTTACCTAAAGTCCTTAAGGGATTTAAAAAAGGGAGAAAGGAGGAAAGAAAAACAGGCTGTGATATAAAAAGGGTTGGGAGGAAAGAAGGACTGAGAAAAAGAAAAAGAGGGAGAGATAGTGGGAGGGGGTGGATAACTGGTGCTGGATAACTCTGGATAACCAGCATACAGCTGTGTGCCAATCAACTATTATACCATTTAATGTATTCAAGCTGTACCTTACTACACATGCAATACAAGGTATAGAGTCTTATGCAACATTGCATCAAACACAACACAGTTATGTGCAGGAAAAATGCCCCAAATGCCCTGAAATATGCTTAATGTTTTCAGAATCAGTAGCCATCAAATGTCAGTATTATAACGCTAAATGCATTGTCTAGCTGTCGGAGTTTGAAAAACAATCTCCTGAAAACACAAACATTTGGAGGCACTGACCCTGAGACAATTTTTGCCGTTTCAAAGTGTAAATTGTGTGGTGTGTACAGTTTTGGCATACCAATTGTGCAGGCAGCCTTGCTCATCATTTTTCTATGATTTATAGAGCAGGGCCGCAGTTAGGTGGCATTAACCTTTCTGAGAACATTTTGTGTGACTGTTTTTAAGAGCTGTGTTTTCTCAGCCACTCATGCATTTAGAGAGGCAAAAGTGTTTGACTGAAAGGTGTCAAATTAATTTCTGCCCAACTAAAGATCCATTTGAGCACACTAAGCAAACATCTTGTCAAACTAATTCCAAGCCTGCATTATTTAGGTTGGCTGTCATCACAGAATTATTATTAAAACCGTACATTCACAATGAAGAGTCATTTTATTCCTTATGTCTATAGAACGTGTTTTTGTTTTTTATAATATTTAATTATTATTTTCCACGCCTTCAATAAACACTAATATCCCCATAGTAAGAATGCATGTGAATATGCCACGGATGTTATTCTTGTAAACAACACAGAGCCCCCAGGCTGTAGAATATCAACAGCAATGACTGACACTGCCACTGGCAAATACAGATCTGGGTTAATTTGCACATCCCAATGTGAGTAGGACTGACTAGGCCTAGGTTATTTCTAAAGAGAGAGAGAAAGACAGAGAGAGAGAGGGCAGGGGGGGCTGGAACTGATGTCATCATCGTAAGATTTCAATGAAAGTTGATCTGAATTAAAAATTACAGATAACTATCAGTGCTCATTTTGTGCCTTCATAAATTTCATACCTGACATGACCAAAAGCTAACCCTCTGCCTGAAGCCACATTTCAAACTTGAAATGACAGACATTCTCCAACTTCTACTATGTGCTCAGAATACATCAATTTGCCTCAAACAAAACCCTGGCCCCTTATCACCTTTCTGCAGCTGGGAGAGGAATCAATGAGAAAGACGATGTGTGACACAAGTGTCTTTTCCCATTCTGTCAAATTTCATTTTGTGAGCCACGCTTGCATCACATCGGCTATCCAGCCTGTCACTGGGCTACAAACCCCACAGCTGCTGTTGCCGCTCACCAATTGTTGTACCCTGATTACCAGAGGCAATGTGAGAGACAGTATTTATTTTCAGGTGTGACGGCCATCTACTGGCTTGGAAGATTCAGTTCACACCCCTGTCTGTTGTGAACCTGTGTGAGTAAACAGTGGCGGATTAAAATGGATGAGCCGATAAAGTATCCTTCTCTTTCTCTTTCTCTCCTGTGAGTCAATATATGCCTTTAGGTTCAGGCTGTGGAATGATTTTTAACTCCCATTAACATTCAATTAATTACCAGCCATGGGATGGCCCTCACACCCTCACTGGCTATATTGGCCAATTGGAAACTCAGAGTCCTACGTCCATCCATGCAATAAGGATAAAGTGTAGAATTGCAGATTATCTGTCTTCCACACGCTAAGGTCACCGAATGCCTCCATCCATCTGAGTCTCTCCCTCTCTCCCTCTCTCTCTCTCTCATTCTTGTTCTGACTCTCTCTCGATGGTAGTGTGACTAACAAAAATAATACTACTATTATTATTATTATTATTATTATTATTATTATTAACATAGCAACGGACAGACAAAAGACCTACAGGACTCTTCTATGGTAACCATGGTGACAATACTTCTGACATCACTTCCTGACATCTCCTAATCCTCATATAGACACCTCCATCCAGGCTATCTCTGTTACACATTGATGGCATGGGCATCTTGATGACTCAGTTGGTTAATGACACATAGCATGTATATCTGCAGCATCCTGAGATTTGGATCAAGCGTAGGACCTTTGTCACATCATTCCACCCTCTCGCCTGTCTTTCCTCTCTCCACTGAAAACTGAACAATGAAGCAAAAAATATTTAAAATGTTGAACTATGTTTTCCTCTTTCGACTCAGTTCCAGTTCTGTGTGCATAACATTCAAAGATGGGTTCAGTGTGGTTTCAGAATAATAAACCGTTGAGGACTGAGTTAGATTTATAACTGCCTTCTGACGCAAAATGCTGCCTCATCTTTACAAGCAAACAAATCAGTAATGAATCATAAACAATCAAGTAATTTGCGATATATGTTTGCTCAGCTGTATTGATTGCATGGCACTGTTCTTTATTATACCAACAAGCCTATAATAATAGTAATAATTATAATTGTATTTTTTGAAGACGATGGTTGATCATTTTATTTTATGATATTATCCCATTTCCTGACTCAGAACGTCCTTCCACCAATCACCAAAGACAAACCAGAGGAGCTATAGCTAGTCATAGACAGATAGATTACCTGACACCTGAAGACATGGCCAATGTCAATGGGGGAAAAGGGAGAATAATTGCAGGGGCCCCCAAGCAGGAGGGCTCCCTTCAGAATGGTGAGGTGATATTGTGCTAAATTAGATGCACCCCAGCAACACACATCAGGGTGCTCAGAATTGAATTCCTAGCGGTGCCCCTGCCTGAAGTTCTCCTTTGGTCGTTACACGATTATGCGCTTGGTCCGGATCATCAATACAGTCAGATGAAATGCAGTGTGCCTGTGAACCATTCAGATTTTTTAAAAATCATGAAAAAAATATGAAAGAGAAATCAGACAAGAATCATTTTATCAGTCATGCAGTCCGTGCCATCTGGGCCGTACCCTGAATCTCTCTCTAGGATATCAGGTATACCTTGCTCGTTCACATTAGATCATGGGTTGGGTGCCTATTAGGGCAGGGCTTCCTGCACGGGTGAGATAATCGGAGCTGCTACCTTGGTCTGACATAGCCCGGGGCCTGTACTTGTTCCTACTTTCTTTCACCACCTGCCTCCCGTGTTCCAACTCCCCCTCCCTACACGCAGAACCAGGACATGGCACTGTGACTATGTGAGCATGGCTTGTCCTCGATACAGAAACACAAATACAGACTCTATAAAGACTACATTTTTGTGGGGTTTGTTGTTTATTCTAGGTGTAATTTGAAAACCTGGGTTTTTTTTCATCATCTATTGTGGCACTAACATTTACATCAGAGTGTTATTGATGCTTGAAATATTAGCATTAACTAGTAGTGACAACTGTCTGAACTGATATCGATCTGTCTTCTTTGCCTTCCCAGTACAAACAAGTGGAGCAGTACATGTCCTTCCACAAGCTTCCTGCAGACATGCGTCAGAAAATCCATGACTACTATGAGCATCGCTACCAAGGCAAGATCTTTGACGAGGACAACATCCTGAGTGAACTAAACGACCCACTCAAAGAGGTGAGTCAGCATCACCTCCTTGGACACCAAGCAAAATGTAAGCATTGGTTCGTTCAGATGCTACAACCCCTGCTGTACAACCCACCTCACTTAGGATAATTTATAAACTTTACTGAGGGACTCAAGACATTGTTGGCATATTGAGTTGATTTCCCTTTGAAGACTTCATATTTATTTTAGGAACAAAACAGCACGAAATACACACACAAAAAAAAATCTTGACAGGAAGGTACAGTAGATCATAGTGTTATTAGTTTTGGAACATGAATCAGGAGTGAATGAGGAGTGAATCATCATTTGGCAACTTCAAATGCACAGTGGCTGAAACTGAAATCTCCCGATAAACACTCCATCAGGCTGTAGTTCAACCACGATGGGTGCGTTCACAGTACCCGTCATATCATCTTACATGGTCAAGGAGAAAAACAATGAAATGGATTCTCCTTAACCTGCTGACCCCAGACCGAGCAGAGAAGATCACCCTGTCTTCTCCTCACATTTCCAGATGTGAATGGCAAACTGAGTTCCAGTATCACTGAGGCATGGGTTTGTGCAGCATGGCCCCAGACAGACATAGGGAGGTGCAGGGATTTAAAGGTATGACTTCCAACATAGAAGATCCTACAGGCTTAGTTGACTGTATACAGCCTAGTCAAGCAAATTTAATTCTGCACACAGGAATAATGGAACTTTGATGATTAATTACACCAAAGGTAGCTCCCAAAGAGCATTGAAGTGCAGCTATCCATAGCACATAAAACACAGATCTATGCTGTGTCATAGAAAATTGCTTACAAGAACAGCTGGACATTTTTTGAATAGACCTAAATAACTGAGTAATAGGGCTACTATAGTAATAGCATGTGCTGTTAATACAATTTGTTACTATTTTCTAGTAACAAAATAATCAACTTGAAAAAAGGAAAATCTTAAACTACCATCTGAAACTAAAAGAGAAACATTAAAAGCACTAAAACAAAGTGAAACAAAGTAAGAAAGTGAGTAAAGTTCTGGCTATGGAAGCAAACCAACCTACTTCCCGCCAGATCCATTTCTTTGTTCATCCCAACAAACATAGTGTGATAGGATGAAGCAGCTCTATATGTAATGATGCTTGCAAGGTCAGAGTTAACATCTCAAGCTTATCCTATTGTTTGTAGTGGCCAGACTTTTTTTATTACTCTCTCTCTGTGTGTGTGTCTCTCTCTCTCTCTCTCTCTCCCAACCATAAGACAACTCTACTTTAAATAGGCAAAGCTTAAAGATTGTTTCCCCAAGAGAACTCCTGGCCGGGCATGAAAACTGCTCGCTATCTAATTCATTAGTTCTGGTGCATGATTGAGGTCACAGCCCCCTGGCATTAGCTGACACTGGTGTCTGAAGCTGAGCTAACAACTCTTTGCCACAGCCCTCATCTAGCTAGCAAGCATCCCCGAGATTGGTTATCTCTCTCTCAATGTCCTGTTGTCACTGGAGGAGAGTTATCCCTCACAGGGGGTCAGCACGCCATCGTAGATGCCAAGTGCCCCAGCTTCCCATCTGCACAGTAACAGAGGAGATATGTGGGTAAACAGAAAACAAGCTTCTAATCTCCTGCTGGTCTGAGGGGACAGGATGAGACAAGAGAGATGGCCTGCCGCCGGCACCCGAGGGCAAACTCATCAGCATCAGACTAGTGTGCCAGAAAGTTTCTTCTCAGGAGTGATGGGAAGTGCTTTAGAGGTATTAGGGATAAAGTGTCAATATGCATCCAATTCAATTATGTTCACAGATGAAAGCTGTGATTACCTTTGGAGCAAAAGATTTGTGATGGTGTTTTGTGTCAGAAACACCTAACTGATGCTCGTTTTTCAAGTTTTTGCAAGAGGTTACATCATAGAGTAAATCAATATGATTGAATTACTCATCGAAATGGTTCCTGCCATGGTCCCATTTGTATCATCAACTTTTTCCTCTTTCCTTATTCAGGAAATTGTCAACTTCAATTGCCGTAAGCTTGTGGCCACCATGCCCCTGTTTGCCAATGCGGACCCCAACTTTGTGACGGGTATGCTGAGCAAGTTGAAATTTGAGGTCTTTCAGCCCAATGACTACATAATCCGTGAAGGCACAGTTGGCAAGAAGATGTACTTCATTCAACATGGCGTTGCGAGTGTCATCACCAAGTTCAACAAGGAGATGAAGCTAACAGATGGCTCCTACTTTGGAGGTGAGAGAGAACAAAAGCAGTTTATTTTTAGATACATTTCCATTAGAAAGTATTATAGGTTGTGTGTAACTTAAAAAGAAAATGTAAAGCTGGAAGAAGGAATGTGACTGGTCAAACCTTGAGGAAAAATGTATTTTGCATTGAAATGAGATTTAGATTTACTCTCTTTTTTTATACATTATGTCACATGTTTATACATACAGGACTCATATCCATACTCTACTTTGATACATATATGCATCAGTCTAGCCTGGGGACATGCGTTGGATGCTATTTGAAGTTGCGTTATTGTAGATGTAGATTCTCATTAAACAGTGTTGGACATTAGTTGGCATCCGCAGTTACGTAACCTCTCATCTGGCTGGTGGAGTAGGCCAAGGCATGGATCAGGCATCCCTTAGGACACACAGAGGTTGCTGGCCCCCCTCTTCTCTCTCTCTCTCTCTCTCTCTCTCTCTCTCCCTCTCCCTGCTTTGCTGCTGCCTGGACTTGGCACTACCTACAGCAACTAGATGTTCCTTTTGCGTGATTTAGGGAGTAATTCCCTCGTTCTCTCTCTGCTGTTTTCTTTTTCGTTCATTCTCTCTCTTTCTCTCTCTTTCTATGTCTTGCTCCCTGTCTAAAACATTGCATTAATTATTTGAATGTCAAATGTAATTTCACTGCAAGTTGTTTGCTTCGACAAAATCTTCTCAGGCAGACATTGTCGTGTCTAGTTTCCTATTTTACAGGTTTTTGCATATTTTATCAAAGTTCATCCCCACCATGGAAGGAAGGAGTCTAAGAATACCTTCACTTTGGTGTGTCTACCACATGCAACCGTCCCACAAACGAGCAAAGGAAAGCAGTGAATCAAAAAGAAATCGCCTTTTATTTTCTTTCTTCCTGTTGAAACCATGGGGCCGTTGTCGCACACCCTCACTCAAAATCAAATGTTTTAAATATGAGAATGCACCTTTCTGTAAGATATGTTGCTGATATGTAGCCTAACATTTGTGCCAACTCTTACAGACAGAGAAACGATGCCACTAAAGGCAGAGACAGTTTTACTGACTGTTTCCCGGTTTCCTGTTAGTGGATCCAATTTATAATGACAACTGTAACTAGACTCCACAGTGGAGGAAAATAGTGATTAACTATATTTTGTGGCCCTGTCAGAACTGACTGCAGGGGGTTTAATGGATCTACTAGTTCTACTGCTCTGCTTGATACACAACTCATCAAGTCTTTTTAAAAGAAAGTCACATGAATAACAAACCTTCAAGCTCCTGTAAATCCTTCAAGATTATTGGTTCAAGAAAATAGTCTTGTTATGCATCAGTTTTTGACAGCCTTGTATATGCTTTGATGATCTTTTTGGTGTCTCTCATATGTAATCAAAGTAAGTACTGTGTATAATACAGTTCTTACAACAGAAAACTTCTAGTAAACATGGGCAAATCCCATGGCTGCCATAAGAGTGGAAGATACAAAGCGGTACCAATGAGGCGATAGCAAAAAGCTAACAGCAGTTCGAACAAATTGTGACCTGCGAAATTGACCTCTGGGGACCAAATTCATAAAACCCAAGAGATATGTTGAGGCAGGGCAGCCAAACAGTTAATGGGAGTACTGTCCAGGGATTTTTGGATTATCCTTCCAAGCTTTGTCTAAAACATTTTGAAGGTTACATCGCAAAATCTGAACTCTTTTTAGGTTTTGCTATCTGGTGTGCACTCTATTCTATGCAGCAGAGGCCATCCAATAACAGCTCATCACTGTATTGAGGGAATACTGACACAGACAAATTGATAAGAGCAATAAGAGCAAACAGCAGCACAAAAGGCTGAAAGAGAGGTGACAGTGAAAGCGGTGCGCTTTCACTGTCAGCCTCTAGAATCAACCTAGGTCAATATAAAGAGAAAAAATGAAGCAAAACATAATACTCCCATTTTATTAATTTAACTGAAAGATATATGCTGTATCTTTCCAAGGCACAAGGGATGCACCGCTCATGTTGCTTTGTTCTGCTGGTGCCCAGCCACCTGCTCTTGCCTTCTGCCCAGCTGGTATTTTTACCCATTTGTATGGCATTAGTAGATGAGCCCTGACTTGGGAGCAGCTGGCCGTGCCAGGCACCTCACTCTCCAATGATTCACACACCACTCACAACCAGGCCAAACTGTGGCTAGAAAGAGAGAGCAGTGAGGGTGACTGAGACAGAGAAACTGAGAGAGCACGCCATCGTAGGAGGAGAGAGATTGACGAAGACACTGTTCACATGCTAAAGAGCAGGACGTCTATGAGGACAGTAGACCAAGAAGTACCTCAGACCATGGTGAATTCCATACCTGCATGGCAGCATGCCAATCACTCCTGGGCATGTGTAAATGGGATTACAATATAGTGTAGCTACACCACAGCTCTGCAGCGAAGTCACTCTGAGGGAGTCCTGAGGAGTCTGCTGTTAGGACAACGACAGACAGCAGATGAAAATCCCTATTGGGCGTATATGTCTTAGTCATGTGGGACTCCCCCTTCTTGGTCCCAGCCATGTGGGAGAAGGGGAGGTGGTTACCATGGGAGTACATGACACATGAAGTGACGGCAAATTACCCGCAACCCCCCTGGGGTCAGCAGTGATGCTTTATGACAAGACAATGGACACGTGTCATGTGTAGTGTTAACAGGACCTTGCTTTGTACACACATGCGCGCGCACATACACACACACACACACACACACACACACCACTAGAATTTTGGCAATTTTGCTTCCTGCCAGGCACAGTAGCCACTGAGCAAAATGTGTCTTCTCTATAACCTGTGAGAAAGAACACGAATGGTATTAAAATATAAATAGCTTATTTTTCATACTCAGGCGGTATTTCCTGTGATTCACAATAGAGTTACTGTATATTCATTCATTATTATTAGTATATATATGAGAATGTTTGAACTAGAACACAATGCACAATGCATTATCAGGCCATGCAAAAGAGAACTCCTTAAAATAACCTTTTCTAAGTCAATGAAGCAATGTAGAATATAACCTACAAAGTGTCCTTCTTTAAAAGATCATTTACCAGGCAATTCACACAAGGGCAAACAAACTAAACATTTGTTTTATGGTTCTCTTTCTGCCACTCTTGTGTCAATGCTACTGTTTTCTTGTATATACATACATAAGAATAAAGAAAAACAGGAGATATCAGCAAGACTAGAGCATCTCTTTAATCAGTCAGATTGCTTAGCTGAAAATATACTGAAATATGAACTATGGAATGGTTCACATTGTCACTGCAAGACTTTGCCCAGTTGTTAGTCACTAACCAGATTGCTTCCTCAGGACACTCATTTGAATCATACTGAGTTGGTTAATATTAACCATATAAGCTGGCAAGCCAGAGTTTTCATGCTCGCTTTCTAACACGCAACCAATACACTGCCTTTTCCAGAGCCATGCTGACATGAAAGCTGCAGCAGGAGCATAAATACATCTCCATGATTCAGCACTGCTGTTATTTTCTTTTCCCAAAATGTGCATCCTCCTAGTTAGGGGTTGCAGGCCTTGCAGCTGATGTCGGTTCCACTGTCAGTTGCGACTGTGTCTGTGTCTGTGTATGACTATATGGAGAATGGCAGTTTAAGAAGTATCTCACTGTGTTACAAATGTCTGACTAATAATTTGGTTGGAATGGTTTCATCTGTGTTAGGTAAATGTTTCTAGCTAGCTTTGACCAATGTGAATTGGTCAGAGTGGGGGCAATGGCAGGTTCTTGCCCTGGCCCAGTAATTTGTGATAGCAGCAGTACACCTTCTTAGCTCACCCACTCAGCCAACTTAACCCGTGTTTCTGGCCCTGGGCCACTGGCCGCTAACTGTGAAGTAATACAATTAACTCCAGATGTAGCCACCAAGCGCGTAACCATGGTATAGACATTGGGGGCGGGGTCCAAATGAGAGCCCTCCCCTAGATTTCCCACAATTCTATGATATTTATATGAAAATTTGAACATAGTTTAGAGGACTACATTGACCATTTGAATTCACAT
>OOFE01050412.1:20160-30741 GCA_900323365.1 Monocentris japonica
TTGACCATTTGAATTCACATTGAAAGGAATAGTCTGTGATTTCTCCGAGATAGTGGCTGCCCCTCCACTTCGATTTGTTTTGGTCACTTGCTTACTGTTTACTGACTTTAAACACACCTACCAATTAGCATTAAGCCTTTTCCAGTAGTAGCGAATAGGATCGCTTCCAATGGGGAAACATTACATACCCAAAACATGTTCATGTAAATATTGTGATCAGAACAACAACTAATGCTGTACTTGAACAAATGACAGATTATCCTTTTAACAAAAAAATGTGCTATGGACTTTTAAGTAAGTCCAAGTTAATTTGTATTTTCTTGATTTGTCTCAAAATAAAAGTCTGTGTTATTAAGCTGTTTAGTCTCCCATTCCAATCTCTTACCTGATCATCTGTATTTGAGCATGTCCCTGTCTGGCCACTGCTTTCAGCATGCCTCTCCCTGTCTCTCTGTGCTGCCTGCATTGTGGCCAGATATCATTATTTTACCAGAAGAACAATGACTGACCTTGATGATCATTTTCATTTTAGTATTCTGCTTTTATTACTACAACTGTAACCATCCCGAAGTGAATGTAAACCGTCCCAAAATGAAAATGTTGTTACTTTACTTTACTTTACTACTCATCTATAGTTGTTAGTTGTTAGTGGCACCCTAACCCTAACCTCAGCAGTGCACTTCAGTACAGAACTGGAGTAAATGTTTCTGGTTACTTTCATCTCTGACAGAACACTGATGTAAAGTGTCTGTACCGTTAACTCCAAACTCAAAGTACTTTTACCTCCAAACTACTCAGCTGAAGTACTTCAGTACATTTATGAACTGTAAACTTCTTGTGTTGTCACATTAAACTGCAGTTTAGCTCTGTTAGCTGTAAGCTCCGTTAGCCAAACACACCGCAGGACTCTGCTGCCCACCGGGGATAGATGGATCGGTACATCACCGCGGGTACATTTCAGAATCTTCATATTTTTCGTATGTCTCGCGCTGAGTAGCCAACAGTTACCTGAAACATTAGCTATTGGCATTGCCTTGTCTACTAAGTTAACGTTACCTATTTAGGTATCTAGTTACTTACTGTCTGAAAAAAAAATCGTATGTCCAGCTGCCGGTCCTGTTTTCTCCGCTTTTTAGGTAATGCTACTTCCTCCATTTACCTCCACTGACTGACCAAAAAAACCCGTCAGATTACCATCACAGCGCAGAACGACATGAGCTAGCATTTAGCTAACTAGCTAAACACACTTATGTTTTCCTTAACAAGCGAAAATAAATTGAAAATAAATAGGAAATAAGACAGATCCATTGACAGGGTTCATAAAAGGAGGATATATTTAACATATTTTCTACTGTATATTGGGGGGGACACAACTCCCCCAAAGAATGCGTGGTTATGCTTATGGTAGCCACACATTGTGGCATGCCAGCTTGTTAGTATTACAGTAATACTCTCTGGTATTTAACACAACATGGACCTCCATTTCTCCCTCTCCCTCACACTGTCTGTCTGGATGGATGTAAACAGAGATAGGGGCTCTCTCTGTCTCTCTCTCTCTCTTGCGCACGCAGGCACACGCTCTCTTTGTCTTTCTATGTTAACAGGGATGTCACTTACAAGGAGCTTTTTTCCATTATAACAGCACTAACACCGTATTCACACCCGCAGCTTGAGAGTGCTGTTCTCACATTTTGCAGACTCCCTGTTTTCTCTGCGAAAATCAGGCCCTGTGAATGTCAAGGATACCATCCAACTAACTCTAGCGTACATTTTCGTTCATTTACTGCTAGCCAAAATGAGACGGACCAGATCACATTCCCTGTGATGTATAGTTCAGCCTTTTCAGCAGAAATGTTCAGTCTTTGCTTTATGTAAAGGTACATTTCTGAGAGTGTTTCTGTTATGCAAGGTTGAAATAGCCAACGTCCATAAAAGAACACATCAGATGTCATTGTAACCTAGGTGATATTATTATCATTAATCTGTGCATATACCATAATACTGTATAGTTCTGGGGGGCAGGAAACAGAGGATCAAATGACCTTTACGTTGCAATTGACGTAATCAGTCAACTGTTCTATGCATGGATGAGTGCATCATCTCTCAAGTTAACCCTTACTGTTCATAGACAATACTCATCATTTTCACTTCAGTTGTACCTTTATGGTTCTATTATCTCCATGTGAGGTAATTCAGCTTGCTTTGCACATCCTGCCCCAGTGGCTAACATACCATCTGATTGCATGGACCTGTGCCAGGACACCAAAATTGACCAAATTACCATTGACCAAAATATATAAAATACAAATCATCTAGTCTGTATTCATTGAGTCCCTGTGCTGGTCCCATCACTTTAGGCTGATTCAAGAGAGGAACATTTGTCACAGCAGGAGCTCAATTTGCGTATGACGTATATGCTGTTAGAAAGATGTGAGTGCATTGGAAGGATGTTAGCAATGATACGACCGAAAGGCCACCACCCCATTATGAGGAAATGGGAAGCGTCTATGTTCTCACACCTGTCACATCCTCTCATCCTCCATTGATGTGTTTGATGATGAGATGAAGGACCGAGGGTTTATATTGGGCTTGAATTTGGCTTTGCATGTAGGGTCGGTGCCTGGTCCAGAAACTGTTCTTCTGTCACTCAAGCTTCTGTCAGACTATTAAACATATTTACTAACCAACTCAGCTGAGAGCCCAAATCTCATCCTACATAACACTTCTACTCAGATGTAACAGCAGGTGTACTAGAAGCACCAGTCTGAACAGACACCTCCCATTACACCTGGGCTGACGTTAACATACTGTATATCCAGGGCGATTTGATTGTAATCGGATTGAGTAAAAATGCATAAAATCCAGATGCACCCGACATGCACTGAAGATCCGATCAGCCAAACCACCCCCAGAGATGGTAAGAGACACATTTGGCCAATAGCAAAGTGTAATTGCAATGTGTCTCTAATCCACATATAGCAGCTACATAAATGGAAATAATTTTGATAATTAAATAATAAACCAGGAAGCACACGCAAATCAAACAGGTGACATGCAGCTTGTCCAATAAGAATTGCCAGGATACTCATGGATAGGGAACAAGCAAGAAGAGTTACTGTCATTTTTAAGGGACGTAAACATTGCAAAGTCGTGAGCGTGTGCAGCAATCTGCAGTTTGGTGAGAGAAAGAGAAATCCAATATTAGTGTGATGAATTTTAATGTCAGAGGCAAATGTAATCCAGCTACATCATATCTAAACACAAACCGGATACAAGATGAATGGTAATGCTAGATGTGAGGAGTGCCCCAGGGGTAGCCATTTTGCATGGAACAGTGAATTACTGCTGCATAATTGTTCCACTTTCCACAATGAATGATCTGGCATTAGTTGCCTGTGAAACAATATTCCGACATTAAGTTCTGCGTTAAATTTCAAAAATGGCCACAGCACGATTCAGTCATGCTTTGTGGAGGATTTTTGTGAAGCCGTCCACTGCACAGTATTACGGGGCCATTAGCTCACTGCAGGATGATGAATTAACTTAGCATAGTGCCAGTGACAGCACACAAGGTTCATCTATATGGTAATATGTCCTCATGCTTGGGGCTGCAGGAAGTCTATAGTATGATTATCTATGTTGAGGTTTGTAATTGTTCACTGTGATGTTATATGTGTTTCTAACTCTTTGCCTCTTTCTCTCTATCTTTGTCTCTGCACCCTCTTTCTCTGTCCATTGCTGTTTCTTCATTTGTCTATCTCAAACTCTTTATCCTCCTCTTCTTCTTTCTCTCTCTCGCTCTCTTTTTTTCTCTGTCACTTTCCTTCCTTCCATACAGAGATCTGTCTACTGACCAAAGGCAGGCGAACGGCCAGTGTGCGCGCCGACACCTACTGTCGTCTCTTCTCCCTCTCTGTTGACCATTTCAATGAGGTGCTAGAGGAGTATCCCATGATGCGTCGTGCTTTCGAAACTGTTGCAATTGACCGATTGGATCGCATCGGTAAGACCAGTATACATCTAATTCTCTTGTCTGATTGGTCGGATCTCTTGCCTGTCATTGTGCCTTGTTGTCTCGTCTCCATTCGTATTTGTTTGCCTTCTTCTTTCTTCATAATAGCATTGTGTCTGCCATCTTGTGCTGCATGACCTGTATGCTATCTTTTGTCTACTTCCTCCTCTTTCTTTGTCTTAAGTAACTTTAAAGAAAATTTCTTGGAACAAGCATTAATCCTTCTAAAGAACCAAAGTAGCATTTTGTGGATGGATTAACTGGAAGGCAGTGCATGTCGCTGTCCGGGAGGGAGTCAGGTCGCCCCCTCGTTGGTTTGGTGTTGACCCCTAACTGGATCCCAGAGAGTGGACGGAAGCTAACCTCACATGCATGTGCCTCCGCCCCTCCTTCCACTCATCTGCACACCTGGGTATGAGCAGCACCCCACCCCACCCATGTCAGACTTCTTGAAATCAACCAGACAGTAGCCTGTAAAAAGACAATGATCTGGGCAAGGTGACACCAGAGAGTCCTTAGAGGCACTAAGGGACCTGCTTCTACCAGGTTCAGCCCAGTTTGTAAACAGGCAGGACCCCGTAAAGTTTCACACAGCCAGTCCCTCATTGGTGTCTCATGTCAGTAATGCTTCCTTATATTTATTGTCTGATAGAGGAACATTTGTACAGGAACTTGACCATGACTGACTGTAACTGAAGGAAAATTAACTATAATGGTTTAAACACATACAGATTTGTTATAATTGAAAAAGGGGCACATGTATGTAATACAACGAGGGCAAATATTAGTTGGGTGCCAATCCATAACGGAATTGATCATTTTGATGTAATCCACTGATTCATAGTATTGCACGTTCTCTTGACAGAGTTAATAATTTAACATAGAGAAGATTATATGATGATATGGGATTACTGCCTGAGAAATTAAGTAATTACTCTCACTCGAATGTAGAAAGTATATAGCATTAGCAAGTGTAATGTATCTCTTTGAGAGAAGAGTACTGAGTACTGCTCCCCTTTTATGAACGTTTACTCTTTTTCTAAAACAATCACAATGCTGTATGTTTTCATGTAGAGTAAAATTCATATATTATAGTAAACCACATTTAATATCCACATTCAGGTGTCACAATCAAGCATACTGCAGATGGCCTTTAAGCTATCAATAGCCCATTTACTTATAATACCTACTAATTCATGGGCTTATATATAATGTAAGCTAGTGTTGGTTTATTTTCATCATGTCTTGGTATCATACATACTGCAGAAATGTTATTATCAAAGGAACTTTACAAAACTCAGGGTTTTTTTCACCCTATCCTTGTTTGAACATAAATGAAATTATCATTCTTCTCAACGTGAAAGAGGCAATTGCAGTTTCAAAGCTTCATTATTCTCTCAATCTATGAACAGATGTGGATAGCACTGATTAATTTGTGCAGTAAGTTATCCCTCTGATCCTTTGGTTCAGCAATTTTAAGCTGTTAACACGGTGTACTGTTTGGTGGTTAGGTTTACCTTCTGTCTCCTGTTATTAGTACTGAACCAGAAAGCACTGAGGTATCACGATAGTGTGCCAATGTTGTCTCAAATCAGAGGTTAAGCCTGCGGTCTGTATCTACTTCCTTATTGTTATTGTTGTTGTTTTTCTTTGTCCTGGCTTTGTTGTTGTGTGTTGTTTTGCCTGATTCAGGCATGTTGACTTTGTATTGCTTTGCAGCCATGGCATTGACTCAACATTGAAATACTATTGTGACAGGCAAGTCAGCATCAATCAATAAACAATATGGTTGGGATAAGACCCATCAAAATATCTGGTATGTCTCACTGTTGAGAAGAATACCATTTTTTGACACCCAGGACCTCTCATATTTGGATTAATATAGAATACATAAGCTTAATTTGCCCTGTAGTTAGGTATATTATCTTTCTATCCTGTGCCCTTCAAAATATATGCCCTTTGACCTAAGCAGTCGTGATCTACATTTGCCCTTTTTATTTTAAGAACTAGCAATGTTGGCTTTTTACCAGCCAGTATTGTCAATCATCATGTCAAAATGAGAGCTGCCCATTCTTGAGTAACACTTCTCCTTAATGCAGAAGTGTTGTGGATTTGATCAATTCATTCAGACTTATCATTAAGGGGGTTTTGTCTCATACAAGGGAAAATACAATGTCATGATCCGTGCTGGTTGTATCGCATATATATATATATGAACTGCATTTGGTTACGTGCTTGTCTCGCTCTAAAAGGAAATAAAAGAAAAGTGACCATGCATTGAAACCAATAACATGTTGCACATTTGACATTATCTTCTATCTATCTAAAAATTATTTGACCAGGAGTCCGCCTTGAGACGAGCACATCTCGTTTTCAAGAGTGTCCTGGCCGACGAATAGGCATCAGGTAAACACTTTATTCCAATTCCAATATTCGCACAGGGGGAAAATGACCTAGAGGCATGGACCTGGTCTCAAATTCATTCTGAAAGAGCATGACCTCTTGCACAAGGTTACGTTAACTGCTGAATTCCTCCATCAGTGACAGATAACTCACGTTACCCACACTAGCATTGCAGATGGTTTAATGGTCGCATTCAAAATGACAAAACTGAAGCAATTAAAAAAAAAGTTTTCTAATTCAATGTTTTGTGCCATATTTATTTTTTTATACAGATTTGCATAGAATAAATAACCGTAGAGCACATATTCAGCACTGTTGATGTCTGACATTTTTATTTAATCTTTGAATCCTTTGTTCAAAGTGTATTCACAAGTTAAATCATGTTTGTCAATCAGTAAGTCCCCAGAGCTTTACTAAAGCATTGCCATATGTAGAAATCCCATTTTATTATTTTCTCATGTTTTCACCAGTAGAAAAATTTTCAGATTGTTGACTTGTAATATGAATTATGTGATGGATTTTTTTTGTGAATAAGATTTGGTCCTCGTTAAAATTACAAGAGACAATATTTTATCTGCTTTCTTTTATGCCTATATTTAGATATAGGACTGATATCATGTTGACCACCTGGTGAGGTGGAATTGCTCAATGCTTGCACCCGGCACCGTTTTTGTACCTAATTTAATCCATTAATTTTCTCAGTAAAGAATAATTTGCACAAACACATACACCAGGCAGTTCTTTCTGATATTTGCTCTTTGGTTATACTGTACCAAAATACAAGATGATTGTTTGTATAATCATAAGTAGAACATCCGATTGCAATTCAAAACAGAGTAGAAATCAAAGGAGTCTGGCCATCAAGCCTCAGAGAGATTATTAGTCAAATCGTCTCATTGATTAAATTGCAAATCAGGACAAAAAGGTTTTAATTTTGGTATTCAGCATAGGCCTGTGTTACAGCAGAGGCCAGGAATGCATCTGATTCCTATTTTGTTTATTTTTTCTTTTTTTTCTTTTCAAAATGTGTGTATTTCATTTCTACCAAACAGGGTCTTCATTATTTATATGTCATTTTTTTTACCATACATTTTTTTGCTTCAGATATTTCATTCTGATTTTCAGATTTCAGATATTTTTTAAATTAAATAATATTGAACACTTGTTTTAGCTTGCTTGGAGTGTAAAAAAGGCTTGCATTTTGAAAAAAACAATTGGTTCTATTATGCCAGAAAACATAAATCAAGAAGATTGTATTAATTGTATTAATTCCAAAAAGTAATTTTACCCATATCTTATCTATTTCTATGTCAATTTGCCAAGTTTTTGTGTAAAGAAGACACGTTTTATCTACTTGCGACGTGTTTATATTTAAAGTGTTAAAATGTTCAATTCTAAGGGAAAAAGGGTGCTTATAATCTTTACTATTATCCTGCGCATGTTTGGGAACCAGGCATTTTCCCCCATTTTATAGATGTGGTAGACTGTTGGTAAACTTAAGCAGATGTGTTCAGAAATGTTCTAGTGGTCAAAGCCTTGTAATAACTGTAGGTATTACTGGTAAACATTTAATGCCTAACTACCTTCCTGATGTATCCAGATGCAGCCACACCAGAGAAGATTTAGATATGCTCGCTGACATACTGTACAACTAAAAGGTTTGGCCTGTTCAATTTGTTTTCAGGTCCAAGAGCAGAACTCAAAACCCTCTTGAAATAGGCTTTATGAGATGAGTGCATTATTTCCTTAATCCCCTTAGGTTATGTTCAGAAAACAAATAACATATATGTGTTGTCCTTTCCATCTACAGTGTTTAACCCTGTCACCTTTAAAAATGCCATCACTGCAGCCTTGTAAGTTAACAGTAGTCTTATAGTCAGTGTCTGGTGCTAGTTTCCACCCAACCCTGTAGTAACTGGTTCAATGCACTCAAAGTGGACTACATTCCTAGCAATGGCTGCGGACTTCATAGGAATACAGTAATTATTGGAGACATTATTAATCCTGCTATGGGTAAGCTACATATTTTCAATTCAGTGTTATCCTAATTTAATTTCAAGTTAATTTAGCAACACCATTTTGCAGGTTGTTGTGTTTTCAGTTGTGGACACTAATTCTAGTTCCACTTATGTAACAACAAAACAACAATTCACTTTCAGCTGAGAGAGTTGCAATTGTAAAAGTCGTATGTTGCAGCTGACTGCATGATTTGTTGACATCCTTGAAAGAAAAAAGCTGTCGGACATAACATTCTTAACTGGAGACATTTTCTACTCTCAAGGTCAGGGCTTACTGATTGATTGATTGTGGCTAGAGCCTTCAGCACACTGAAACTCCACTCTGTCATCCTTAGCAACAAAGAAGGTTTTTAAGACTGTTCCACAAAGAAAGGTCAATAACATAAAGGAAATATGTCCTCCAAATAAATTTGGATACATTCATTTAAAGTGAAGAGGCCAAACAGAACTATAATCTGCCTTTTAATGTGACAATATTAAAAATAATTCTCACGTCAAATGGGGCAGTACTCTTGCCATATGACGTTAGTACCACCATTTTGCCACAGGTTTACTCCCAGTGCCACAAAAGTGGTTGATCTCTAAAGTAGCCATCTGTCAAGCCCTGATTGTGGCAGTACTCATGACTTGTAAAAGTCTGGGCACGGTTTTCACGCCTGTGGGCTCAAAATGCCCTTTACAATACATAATTCTAGCACTTACTAAAAGCAGTTTGTTCTCTGATTTTTATTCACTGCAAATACAGGGAAACAGAGCAATGTAATAACTCTTTAAGTCTGGATACAAATTGAATAATTTCTCCAGCATAGCAAAAACTATTTTTTAAGAATCAAATTTGAATTATGAAGATCACAAGGCACTCAATATTGCAATCTCATAATTTTGTGGTAAGATGAGTAAGTGATTAGTGTCCAAATAAGTTATTTAATGCATAATAAGATTCACCATCTGTGCCTATTGATAGTAAAGTACTATGTTATGAAAAGTAGATTGTCTGTTTTTGTTCGTTTGCCTGCTTTACTTATGCTGTGTTTTATAAAAAGTGGTTATTGTAGGTATCCTTGTGATGTGTTTTAGGTGAAATGACACTGTGATTTTAATAGAATGTGACTATGACTTAGATTATTAGAACACTTTTTGTATTTTGTTCTTGAAAATGTACAGTAGCTCAACATTTGTCTTTGGTGGGTACAACTTATCAATATTCTTTCTAATTTCATTGTCTTTACATCAATATCTTCACAGTCTATGCTATCACATGCTACACTGTCAGTAATCTATCTCTCCTTACCCCTCACTCTTCACAAACCGTGTACTTCCCATAATCACTGTCATTCAGTGTCCTTCACACTTCATATCTAATATCACAACTCTTACTGGGCTTAAAGATGCAGTTTGTAAGATTTTACCTCTAAAATGCTAAAGCAAATTTAGAGGAATCAAGAAAATAAAGTTCCTTTGTGAAAATCTTGATAGAACCCTGACTTGCCAAGATAAAGCATTTGGAACGGCTGTTTACCGAGCAGTGATTATTACAGGTAGTAGCTAGCAACAATGCCTAAGACACCACGTACAAACAAATGTGCACCAAAGAGACCACATTCTAATAAAACATACAAACTGCATCTTTAATGCTATTGTCCTGTATTCTATGGTTTAGTGCTACCAAAGTTTGCCATGGCTGTGTGCTCACTTCTTCTGATTGCACCCCAACAGGGAAGAAGAACTCGCTGTTGCTACAGAAGTTCCAGAAGGATCTGAACGCCGGCGTCTTCAACACGCAGGAGAACGAGATATTGAAGCAGATTATCCGTCAGGACAGGGAGATGGTGATGATGGTGGACCGCAAGCAGTCGGTCACCGGGATGAACTCAACACCAATGTCTGGAAACTCCATCATTAACTCACCAGCCCAACCACCCTTCGCCAGTTCCTTAGGCAACAACCAGCTCCAGCAGTCCTCTGTACCCTTGACCTACAGTGCTTCAGCTATTGCCAATGCCTCTGCTGCCCGCATCCTGCCAGCCGCCGCCGCTGCCGCACAGGGGATTTACCCTGCCCCTAGTCTTTCCCATGGCAACCTGACTTCCTCAACCAACCCTCAAACCCCGCTCCAGCAGCAGGGGGCAATCATGTCGCCCTGCTCCT
>OOFE01050414.1:2343-17762 GCA_900323365.1 Monocentris japonica
CTCTCCATGCCCTCCTCTCTAGTCTCATTTTCCTCACGGTTTGCTCAGTATATCCGCTTTGGTTTTGCCCCATCTCAGACTATTCAGCTCAACCATTGCAACCAAAATGTCATTAAGATGTAATTAAGATGTCAGAGAAGCTTGTGAACTCAATAACAGCCCCTGTTAATTAGCGCTTTAGCACGCAGCTCAATATGTGTGATGCACTGCTCACTGATTTGACTATTTGTTATAATAACCACTGTGCTGACGTGCAAAGCACAAACACAGGTTTATGCCCAGACTGGAACATACATGCACAAGCACACACAGCTGATTGTATTATTGTTTATCAGCAGGTAAGTTACTTATATTTCGTATGAATAGACCCTTCTCCAGCATTGTCCCCGAGTGGTAGAGCAGGCGTGAAAGTAGATTCATCCACTTTCTGCTGTCTTGTGGAGATGAATCCTTGTCAGACTTTGACAGGCATTTCATCAGATGCCAGCATGGCAGGGGGACCTGGTGGCACCAGTGCTCTCCAGTTAGGGACTGTCACAGCAGACACTCCACTGTCTCCGATTCAGTCCATCAGCGTGCACAAAGCCATTCTGTCACCGTCACTTCTCTTTTGATGAGAATGAATAGACTGAGCTTTCACTAACAGTTTTGTAGACATGAAGAGTTGCAGGTGATTTTGGTTCTGAGACCCAGCTCCATTCCAGGATCAGTTTCAGTAGATGTTGCAGTGTAAGAATGGCTTTTATTTTGACATTTATACCATGATATACTGTATGGAAAATTGTGCTGCATTTGCAACTGCAATTATCATTCTGTATTATTTTTAGACAGGCTGAGCAATAAGGCTATATGATGAATTTTCATTGTACTTAAATTTTTATAGCAGTGGGTGCCATTTCCTGGCTGTGGGAAGCCACTGCAGCTAAATTATTTTTTAATCCTTTATTTATCCAGGGAAAATAGACTGAGCACTTGCTGTTTTGCAGCAACACCCTGCTTCACGTTCATGCAGTTCCAAACATTCATACCAGGGAGCTTCACAATAATTTGACCCATTTGTCACGATAATGATAAATACAACGATAAATAATAAAACAATTGAGATAATGTTACTTTCATTTCAAATTAAAGCCAGGGGGAGGCAGTGTCATCAGAAAGGGCGAGAGGAGTGGTCATGAAACATGCAGTGACATGTTTAAGCCAATTGGTTGGGAAAAACATTTTACCTGATTGTTAAAAACTCTTATGGTGCAAGTGCTTTACCCAGTTCTAACTCTGAGACATTGTCTTTTCCTGGCTTTTCCTCTAGTAAATGCCAAAGATATACTAGTCACAAAAGACCCAGATTTGAAACCAAAGACTTACAAGTTACAAGTTGTTTGAAACAAAACATTTTACCACAAATTAGCCCTGCAACATCCTTGTGCTAAGCTTTTATATGGATCCTTTGTTGTCATGGTGATTTCTGGACAGCACAAATATTATCTTCCAATTGTGTGCTATGACGCAGTGATGGAGCTGGGGTTACTGGAACTGCCTGTGTGTGTGGAAGTTTCTGTTTGCGTGTGCAAATGCATGTTCAGCAAGAAGGAAAGAAATGAGACAAATCAAGATAAGGTTAGAATGAAAAAATATCCCAGGCTGCTTTACTCAATTCTTTAGGGATTCCATACATTTCCTCCATATTCAAACATGAAAGATACATTTTCAATTTGAAAGAGTCAAGCTGAGATGTACCTTGCCTGACCTTGGGGAATACATTGACAGGGAGGATGAGATCAGGGTTCACCAGACTAGAAACATTGGTGTTTTTCCAAAACGGACAACTTGGAAGAATTGTTCTACTGCCTATCCTAGAAGTCTAAGTGGACTGCAGCTGTCCACTGTACAGTAGGTTATCCAGCTATATGACTGTAGTTGCTACCAGTCAGACTCTTCCATCTCAGGTCTAATAATAGCAGAGGTAGCAGACTGGTCTTGCAGGAGAGAGGCTGACAGGCAGGTCAGCAAGGTGGGTACGTACAGGAGCAGCAGCACTGCACTTGCATGGGTGCCACCGATACACTGCAGGTAGACAGCTCAAATGAGCATATGTGGCATGTTTGCCTCTTCACTAGCGACATACCATGTCAAAACACATGCATGCGCACACACATACAAGTGTGTAGGTACATGCTCACCTTTGCTTGTACACAAAATATGTGCGTGTGAAATATTTATTTCCTGCACCTGGTGATGGCTCATCTTTCATTTCATTACATTTCAGACATGAGCCCCCATCCATCCATCATGTGTCTATGATTGGGCTTTGGCACAGGACTGCAGAAGAGAGCAGATTGGTGCAGTAAAAGATGCTTCTCCCAAGGTAGCAAGGTAACTCAGCACAGATGAACCCTCATTATTTCCTCCTTAAATGAACTGAGTTTAGGAAAGTGAGAAAAAAAATGAAGAAAAAAAGATGGAGGGAGAAGACGTGGAGCAAAATGAAAGTCAGGGAAGAACTAATGTTAGAGAGGGTGATGATAGAGAGGGGAACAAAAGAGCAATAGGAGAAGTGTGTTGAAAAGCAGAAGGGCATGAGAGTGACAGAGAGAGAGAGCGAGAATGAGGATGACAATGAGGAGAGGACTGAGTACGTAAAATAGATGAGCTGTTTTCTGCTGGGTTTGTAATATCAACAAATCTGATATCGATAATCTGCTTTATGCACATATAACAGAAAATATCCTAACAAACTACTTCCCTCCAAAAAGAAATTTGGCAAGGGGTGCTGGGCAGGAGGATTAAATGTTCTCTACTCCGTCCCTCTCATTCTATGTATCTACCTTTCTGCGTCCTTACCTGTCTCTCTTGCTTTCATTTTGTTGTCATATTGACACAAGAATCCCTGTCTTTCACAGAGAAAATTTGAAGACAAAAACACTGTAAAATATGACTCGCTGCAATCACTGAATATCAACCAGCAGTCAGCAGTGCAAACAGAGAGATGTGAGGCGGGGAGCACGGGATGATGCTTACACAGATGTTTTCAGTAATACCATTAGATAATCCTTTAACTCCCTGAAAAACAAGATCATTACTGCTATTTCTGTGACTGTATCTCATCTATTTGTCATGGCATGCGTTCCAAAGCCTGAGCCATGGGTCATTATGGAAAAGCCTACAGCTTTATCAAGATACAGCCCTGAACTGCATAGCAGAGCACCGTTAAAAGAGCTGCAATCCAATTTACTAAACAAAACAAAAAAAGATGATATGGCAACAGTTATTATGAGTGTCTGACATTGCGCTGATATTGCTCTGTGAAGTGGAAATTCAGGGCTAGGCCTACACCCAGAAACAGATCTGATCTCCAGGGATCACCTAAAATAATACAGAAAAACTAAATCTAGTCTGACACTGTGGTTATCAGATCTGTAAGGGTCTAAAGAGAGGAATCAGGATGAGGGACCAAAGAGGACAGATAATGGTGGTATTAAATGCTATTGTGCAGCGTCTAGGGCAGAACACTAAAGCTTCAATGGAGCCGCTGACATTGACGCATCCAACCACTCATTCACCTCCTGCTAAGCCTTAGGTACATTAATTAAACCAATGGGCCTCAGATATGAATACAATTTTCAAAGAGTACTTGAAAATGTATCAACTATGGGACACAAATGAGCCATAAATGGAACAGTTTACAAACAAGAGCAAGCTCTTTTGGACACAATCCTGTGTACACAATGCATTCTCATATTCCAATTTGGACATTATTTACTTTATCAAATACAGTACATCACTGCCTTCCCTGACAACAAGCACAACTCTGTGTCAAAATGATTACAAAGAGCTGTTGCTGTAGCAATTGATGAGGTTACATCTATCTAGTCCCTCTTTCATTCACCCCTAAGGCCTCCTTCCATCATCTGTCACTTTGCTCCCTCAAGCCATTTGGCAGTCCCTCTCCTCCTCTCGCGCTTCATTTTCACAAGCTTTTGTGACTCCTCTCCTCTCTTCCTATGGTCCTTGTCTTCATCAGTTTGTGTTGCTATAAATCTCACACTTCAACACTTTGTTAATTTCTGGGAACTCCCACTCATGTCACCACTCATCAAAGACGGCTCCTAGAATTTGACTTATCCTTCATTCATCATCCCCCACCTGGCTGCTCTTTACTCTCCTTTTCTCTCAATTACAGCAGTATAGGTAAGATGACTTTTTACAGGTAGTAAAACTACTTTCTTGTTGGATTAGAAAGGAGATTGCCTTTGTCTGGCCAGATATTGGATGGTGCTCATGATCCTCCATGTTATTTTACAAGAGGGAGTGTGAAACACTCCAATATTGCAGTTATCAATGTTTCGGTAAAACAGAATTGCAATGAACATTTCACACTCCGCTTTTTCTATTATTCACAATTTGCAGATCGCTCAACTCCATTTTGTGTACTTTTAAAACTTTAACAATGTCTGTTAAATTATTGTGAAAACATTTTAAAAGCCCTGAGCTCATTTCCATGTCCATATTCTTCCGATACATTCTTTTCAGGCTGTGCATATTACACATCTCTCTATGAGGGCAATTATGTCGGCATGCAGCGGGGAATGTGCTACCCAAAATGAGAGTGATTATGCCTGATCTGAGTGGTGGTGTTGGAGAGCCAGTGGAGGGGGGAAAAGGGGGCTGTAACCTTGAGCACCGAACAGTGCTTATCTCTGGTGCACACTGCTGAGAAGTAAGCTGTGTTTATAGAATTACTTTATTAATAAGCAGCATTCAGTCAAAGACACAACACTGGTGGCCTCTCCACTGGTCTAGGCAATAGCAGCGCGGTGGAATTCGCTACTAGCCTGTTTGCGCTCTCCTTACCATCATTTCGTTTGGAAGTCAAACGGCAGATCTTAAGACTACTAAACACAACCAACCCTCAACTGGCTTGCCATGTCTTGTCCAAGTTCCCAAGAGCCACAGCTGATGTAACCTTTTTTATATCTCTGAAGAGAATCAGTTGTATTTTCATGACAGCTCTGGGAATTACCAAGGTGCAATATGTCAAGATATCACATTACACACGTGTCAGCACCTATCAGGGTTTCCAGTCTGTCCAGACAAGATGTCTGCCTAGATGAGAAATATGATTAAGATTAAGATGGATTCTGTAGGTATCTTGTTGGTCCGCCAGGGCCTTGTCTGTGAGATACATAGGGACATAGGTGTGGCTGGTTCACTTTACACTCTCTGGTGTCACTACCTATGACTATGAAATACTTCTCCACTTGAAAAAACACCAGTGTCACTTCATTCCTGGGAGAACACCAGTTCCTCCTCCAACCAAACTACCTCAGGTAGGTGTAATAAGTGTCTGAAGCTTCATTCCTGAATGCTTGCCTTCTGCTTTCTTGCACCGGTCTCTGACACATACTTCATGTGAAAGATCTTGATGGCAATGGGAGGTGATATAGAGCAATGGAAGGTCTGGCTGGGCAGTGACAGGTCTCCAGAAGGGTTGTGTGTGGTTGCTGATGATAAGAGACTGTTGGATTTCAACATAAGCTTTGGGTGGGCAGTGAGGGCGTGCCTGGCAGGAGAGCTAATTAGTCAGCGCATGGCTCTGTGAGTGGAGCTGGGGGCCTGCAGCTCCCCAGGCCCAGTTTGAGCTCCTTATATAAGAGAGCCTAGGACACACACACACACACACACACACACACACTTTCATGCAGGAACACACACACAAACACATTCACATTCACTCACTCACAACCAGAGCTGTTGCCTACAGCTCAGCTGTGCTGTGGGCGCAGCGAAGAGAGTGACGAGGCAAGGGCAAGAAGGCGCTGAAGGCTCCTACCAGCCTCCTTCCTAATGGTAGAGTTGACATTTTCCCTGGGAGGCTGTGGGCCGTGGCTGCTGCAGCCACGGAAATGATTCAACCTGCAACCTGGAATGTAGCATAATCTATTCTGATGGATGGAGCAGGCCATGGTGAAAAAGGACCTGGAGAGGTCTGGGGATGGGATTCATTCAAGGTGAGTGTAGATGCATGGTCTTCATTTACTGATATGTTGGATCCTATATAACTATCCCTTGTGCTATCTGGAGCTCTACTCACTGATCAGATCTATACTCATCTACACTACACCAATACTACCCTTAGGCTTATAACTAATCCACATCTCAACCCATCATTTCTCGACCTCACCTTTAATCTCAACAAAAGGCTAATGCTACAGCTGACCCTTCTGGCTTGATATGGCCTGCTGAACAGTCCTGAAGTTTGTTTCTACCAACAGTCAAAGACTAATAAGGCAGCTGACGCCACTGGCTTTAAACAGCCTGTTCAGCAGTTCAGAAACTCAACTGAAACAACAAATGGAGACCAAAGGTATGACTGACCCGGCTGACTCAATACAGCCTGCTCAGCAGGTCATTTATGTAATTGGAACAGTTTAACTCAAAAGTAAAAGCAAACGTAAAACAATTGCTACCATAGCTATGCCATAATGTGTTACATAAACTCTTATCTTAGTCATGAGCTGGCTCTCTCTGACCCACCAACTGGTGCCCTTTCTTTTCAACCAGAGCCACTAGCTTTTCTTTTTGGCTAATTCGAGCACTGCTCTTGTAGCCTGATGCAAGGCCTTGTTGTTGCCAAACATGATATTTTTGATTGCGATCAAACAGTTCATGTCTCATGGTCTGGGGCTGTTTTTCTTCCTCTGGACCTGGATGACTCCATGAATACTGAGGGAGACCAGAGAATTCATGACAGAACGTCTGGCCATCAGTCTGGAACTAAATCTGGGACAAAAGTGGCTGTTCCTACAAAACGATGAACCTGAGCATTCAAGTTTACCGAAGAATGGCACAGGAAGAGGAAGTTTAGTGTTTTGGATTGGCCAAGTCAAAGTCATGACCTGGGCTGTTCATGTGAGACCTCAAACCTCACTGAGTTGGCAGAGTTCTGTAAGGAGGAGTGGGCAAAAATCTCTCAAGGAAGATGTCAGAGGCTGATCAGTGGCTATAGGAGCTGCTTACTTTCATGTCATTGCTTCTAAAGGAGGTGCAACAAGGTATTGATTGAAGGAGTTCACATATGTTTTCACACAGAACAGAACAATGGATAAATAAACAATGAAAGCATATCATATTTCTGCATGTTCTTTATTTGGGATATCTCCACCAAAAGTTTATTATATAAACAATGTTTTGACCTGAATACCTGATGAAGACCAATTAATGTCGCAACGCTGTTTGTATAATAAACTTTTAGTGGAGCAGAATTCTGTGAGCGGACCTACTTTAAAATTACCCAAGTTCCACAGGCCACACCCTGGCTTTACAGCCTCACTGCTCTGCCTTGGTTGGTAGCTCATTGTATCAAAGCTTTTTCCCTTCATATGCCTCATCTATTGTGTCTTCCCATGGCACACTGTGTTCTACAAAGCAAACAGATGGCTGAGTGTTGAAGCGCAACACCAGGTCAGGTCTTTAGCTGGTGGTGACTATCTCTGGTGGGACTGTAAGGTGCTGGCCTATGCCTGTGCATTTCCCAATCCCATGCCTCTCCTAGCTGCCCTAACTTATGACTATCCCACCTCTAACAAACATGCATCTGTCTGCTCTCGTGTTTTTAACTCTACTTTTGCTAGTAAGTTTTCAGAGGCTTTTATGACAGCTGTTTTGCTATTAACTGCTGCAGAATTACAATCCAACACAGAAGATCTGGTCTCAGTTTGTAATAGTACCTGCCAGACTATCCTTGACTCTTGCTCCTTATAAGGATAAGGAATCCAATATAAAAGTAATGCCAAGGCTGAATGAGAACACTCGGGCCTTAAAGAGAGTGTAGGAGAGTCGAACGGCAATAGAAGGCAAAGAGACTATAGTACTAAGTCTTTTATGACATTTTGATGCTAGAGCAGCTTGATTAAGAGCTCTCATATCGAAGAATTACCACTATCCAAGGGTTCTGTCATTAGTCTCTCTTCCAAGTCTATGGTACTGAAGCCATTCCAGAGAGTTGTGAAGAATTTTTAACATTTTGAACAAAAAGATTGACCGCACAAGGTTCCAGATCACTCCCCCTGACACGGTCATATCTATTAATAGAGACATTTCTGGAGTCTGTAGTTTTTAGACGTTTTGAGCCCATTTCAGAAACTGTATCTCATATGATATCATACCACTTGCCCCTTTGATGCTGTACCTACAGATTCCTGAAAGAGGTCTTTGACACAGTTGACCATGGTATTTTATTAATAGGAAATAGCTCTCTGGCAACTTTCCCTTTAGTTTTAAAACATGCAGTAGTTCAATTCATCCTTAAAAACCTAGGCCTAGATCCCTTAAATCCCAGCAACTTTCTACAAGATTCCTTTTTCATCTAAGAGTTTAGAGAAAGTTGTTTCAAGTGAACTTATGGCTTTTATGAATAACAACATTTTTCAGCAACTCAAATCAGGTTTTTATAGCAATACAGAAACAGAGACTGCCCTCACTACACTAACCATGACCCTTTTTAGCAGTAGATTTTGGTTAAGGTTCAAATTGAATCCTTTCAGATCTTAGTACAGCCTTAGACCATGAAATTTTAATTGCATCATACCTCTCACATAGAAAATTCTCTGTCAAGAGGAAACTCCTCTTTTTCAACAGACATTACCTGTGAATGTTGTCATGGTTCAATTTTAGGCTCCATCCTGTTTTCCGTGTATATGCTCCCACTTGGCCATATCATATGTAACCACAACATTTCCTCAGCTAAATGATAACAAATGAAAAATAGTTTCATTTGGTCCCCCCAAGCATGCTATTGTTGCTATTAATTTGACAGTTTTTGTTGATTAACTGTATGATCATGCTAGCAAGTGAATTTCAAGTGGCTAACTGCTTTTCCTCTATTATGATTGTTTTCTTTACAGTTAACCAATATAAAACTTGGGACAGTGAAGCAGAATTAAACCAGACAGGAACTAATATGAGTAAAACATATATCTATTCTATTTTCCATCATTAGGCAATATAAAATTGAGTTAAGTCTGTATATCTTTTCTCAAAATGTTTGGATAAACATTTTTTTTCACATTTATACATTCATACCCTGGTAGTGTAGCCAAAGTGTAGACAGACTTAAGTGGAATTGACAATGTCAGAAAGTGAGACAACAACTGATCACTGAATCAGAATTTATTTTAATCAAGGTCTGACCCATGTACCCTTGATAATTCGTGATCATGAGAAAACAAAGTTTGATATCTCGAGCTAATGAGATGAAGTTGTGATCTCGAGCTCTTGGTATAATTGTTTACGGATACAATTCAGTTTTAAGCCGTTTCTGAACAGAGTGAGTTCTTCATCGAGCCTGAGAATTGAATTTACTCAACTACCAATTTTCTGTTTTCTAAGGGCACTGCTTTGTTCCATGCAAGTTTTCTTGTGACAAGACCAAGACCTCCAAAACCCTGTGGCACTTACCCTACAACACTGCAAATAACATCTTTTGTATTCATTTTCTATGTGTATGAATAAAAAAAGACTCCCATACAGCGAGGAGAATGAATGTTTCTTTTTTCACCATTGCTGATTTGTCTTTAATACCTGGAGTCCTTTGGCCTTGTGGGCTCAGCAACTTTGCCGTTCAATCATCAAACACGAGAAAACAAGACCCCTGATAAGGTCACAGGCCACCATCTCAATGTAGAAGCTCAGGTTTGTCTTGCACTGAACAAAGTGACAGAGGACATTAAATACTAGTGCTGTCCTCAGGGTTAGGCCATGGATGAATGGGGTGGGAGCCCCACACATCCTGCTACCCATCTCTGCTACCCTCTCTAAATCCCTCCACTGTGGCAAACGCAGCAGCAGGAGCAGCAGTAAATATTGAAGGAAGTTCATAAAAGTAACATTCAAAGCCAGATCGAGACAGCTGGCACACGATCAAAGGCAATAAAACATATGGTACGATGACAACACATGCATCATCGCCTGCCTGCACAAGTTACTGATTCTTTCTGTTGTTTTGAAGGCTTTTTTCCCTTCTGTTTACTTGTGAAACTAGAGTTTGTGTCTCTTTGAATTCCTTTGGCACTGTCAACACTGGGAGACTGAAGGAGGAATGACATGGAGATAAGACAGTGGAGGATGGCACTGTAATGGATGGGCCTCTGCTTAAATATGGTGGCATGATTATTAGACTAAAGGGGGCGGTATACTCAAAAAGACGGAAGAACAAAGGACGAAAGAACCACCGGCGAACATGTCCCTGAACACTGTTGTCAGTATACTCAATAAGAACTCCGCTTACTTCTTTATATGTCATTCCTTGCCACTAGGGGGCGCAGAGTGATTCAGCGAGTTGCCGGAAACAGAAAAAAACAAAGCACAACAACAATTGCGGCGGTAAAAGATGCACAAGCGCGACAGCGAGAGGAGTTGGCAGTGGCTTTGGTGTATTTAAAAATGAAAAAATAAAAACAGGCAGAGAAGGAGATGGTATGTTCCAATAAAGTCTTGCTAATGTGCTGCTAAACGTTTGCTCCGAATGTGCGGCTCCCAGTACAGTGAATGAACCGGAAAGGGAGGTTGAACTCCGTCCCCTGCCATGACGCAACAGCATTTGGACCAATCGCCAACAAGGGGAGCTCTCAGAGCGAGAAAAAGACAAAAGACAAAGTTCGCCTTGGGGGCTTGCACCGAAAACACCGAAAGAATCCATATCACCGCGTCCTTTTGTTCTTTTCTTGCTCTGAACTCTACTTCTTTCTAAGTATACCACTGCCTTTAGACCATAAGAGTAGCTTGGTGGACATACCAATCTACTTCAAAGTATAGTTCTCGTGCCTACCTACGTTGAATGCACTTACTGTAAGTCGCTTTGGATAAAAGTGTCTGCTAAATGACTGTAATGTAATGTATAAAGTTGGCTCCCTTACCAAAGTGCTCAAGTTTGTGTAGCCTACATGTCACATATAGCAACATCCAATATGAGGTAGCTCACTATGGGTAGAAACCAGTGTAAGTAATGCCATGCTAAGAAGGGATTCAACAATCCAGGAAAATAGAGAGAGCTGAATATGTGTGTATGATTGTGTTTTTTTCTGTTGGGGGGGGGAGATGGAGCATGCTTGAAAGCACACAAATATGCTGGCTGTTGCTTTGAGCATGCTGCACTGTGACTGTATAAGTGTGTATGTGTGTTTAGGCCTATGAGTACTAACTGCGGCATTGCCATAATTCAGAGCAGCTTTCCCTCATTAGGATTTAGCAGCCCATCCTACTGAAGCTCCTTACTCTGTGGGCAGCTTAGCTCTTTCACCCCCATTTTGATATGGACCTCAGCCATGTCTCCTGGGTGAGAGGTATTTTGTGGTAGCGATGGCAGAGGCATCAACATAAGCAGGGTGACAGAAAGTCTGCGTGCTGCCCTGACACCCAAAGTTCACTGACAGTGACTCTCTCCAACCCCTCCTCTCCAATCCCAAGCTAGATCATAGCAGTCTTGAGTTTCCAATGATTTCTACAAACATTCATGAATTTTGGTTCTTTGGTCTTCTGGAAATATGACAAAATCTGCTGGGTCAGAAATATACACACAGAAACTTGAATTATCAGTTTTGGTGATGTAGAAAGTTGTGTCAATCAAATTTGCTTTGTGGCATGGACTCTTAACTTCTAGTGAGTGAATACGATTGACTACAGCTGGTGACTTCTCTGAGCCAGTTTAAATAGGGCCCTTTTGATACACTCAGCCACAAACGCTACAATGGGAAAGTCTAAGGAGTTCAGCACAGATCAGAAAAAGTGGATCATTGACTTGAACAAGTCAAGAAAGTCACTTGGAGCCATTTCAAAGCAGCTACAGGTCCCAAAATCAACTGTTCAAACAATTGTTTGTAAGTATAAAGTGTATGGCACAGTTGTGTCACTGCCACGATCAGGAAGAAAAGAAAAGAAAACGCAAGCTATCACCAATTTGTCTCATTTTATTAATGAAGAAATTGTCCATTTCTGTCACATAAAACTGTTAATACAGCATGATTCAGAATCTAGTACAGTAAATGAATCAGATCCTGCATGACTACTTTAGATGCCAGTGAATATGATGACTGTTGTTGTTAGGAGATGGAAGTCAGTAGCACTTTGTATCATGAAATACAATTCTAAGACTCACCATATCTGCTGATACCAAATCAGTTAAAATAGATCCAGCTTTTACGTTACAGTTTAGCAATGTCCAGTGGTTTTCACTCAAGTACTTATGTTGGCTCCTATTAATAGCATTGATTGAATGGGGTTTCAGGGAATAATTTGGATGATGTGGGGAAGTGATCGCTGAAAGCCAAGTAACCTAGTCACTGTGGGTTCTAAAGACTGGAAGTGTAAAGGACATTCTTAATTAGCCACACAGCACAGACAGGAGCAGAATGGCTAAAGGGAAACTAAGTAGCAGGAGCAAATGAAGGGAAACCGTGGGAACCATCATCTCTGGTGCAATCTGGGGGAGATATAGTGTGGATGGGGATAAGGGGGTGAAACATACAGAGAAGGGCAAGAGGGGAGGAGGTGTGAAGACAGTGAGAAAAGCAATTAGCAGACGGTAATTGCTCTCATTAGAAGAGATTGGGCAGATTTAACAGACTGGATGGACACTGGATTCTACTGTATAAATGTGGATTGTATGGGTGTCTGGGTTAAAACCCATGTAGCACACAGCAGCAGCTCTCAGTCTGATAGCAGTGCTACTGATAAGACGAGGCCCTATCATCAAAACTTTTCCTCACTCCTCATCCTCACTGATAGAGAGATAAAGAGGGAATGCGGGAGGTGTGACACTACTGGAGCAAAGGAAGGACAAAACAAAAGTGAGGGCTGTGGGGTAAAATAAGAGAGAGGACACACAAAACAGTTGAGGCACGGGAGAAGGCGCTTCATATGAGCGAGACCAGATGTGTTTTTATTTATCATGTCTTCACATAATGATAATGTTCATATGTAGGACACAATAATGGTATGGTCAAACTGATGTCATGCAAGTTTCCTGTGTGAAATCCAGCCAGCCTGAAAACCTTATGGCAGCTCCCACCACTCTCTATCCTTCATCCTGTCTATCTGGTAATCAGGTTAGTATTGACCAGACACCTATGAAAGGAATCCACTCTCGATGTTGAATGATGCGGCCATTTTCTTTGAGAAAACACTTAGCAGACACTGCTCCCAAGAGGGGGAGGCCAACTGAAGGTGAAATGAGACCATGGAGAAAACAACCAGGGAGAAAAATGGAAAAACAGAGCAGAGATTTTTCTTGCACTTCATAGTGACCTTTACAAAAGTGGTTTTCCAATGGCACAACGTGTAATTTTACTTATGAATTTTTGTCATACACAAATTGTCTTTAGCACAGCACAGGCAAAAGCTCAGTGTATAAAAGACAAATGATTAGGTCTGGAGCACATTAAAGCTGAGGCACTTCTCACTCCAGGAAAAAAACATTTGTGTGTCAGTGTGATGGAGTGTTGATGTGCACTAGGGCCTATGCAGACTGAAACAAGATGTAATTAACAAGAATAATGTCTCTTCCCTGCTCCAACTGTGAGCAAGTGAAGCTGTGATATCTGGTCTGTCCCCATACAGCGCAATCGTGTCTCATTTTCGTCTGAATCCCTGATAGAGGCGAAGGCAGGGAATTATGATAACACTCTGGCTCCCTTAATGAGCACCAAGTGGCCAAAGCATTTGAAGTTCACACGCCGCTGACTTGACTTCAGCAAGGACGCCCGCTGCTCACTCACAGACACCCACAAACTTTCAGCAATCAGACAGCAACATCTAGCTCTCTTTCTCTCGGTGTTCAGATACAGCACTGTACTCACCTCTCAATGATGTCAGCGATAACACAGGCAAACATCTGCAGGCCCTCTGGAAGCTGCAAAGCCACTGAAGAGAGGAGACAGGCAGAGGAAGAGGAAAACAGATAAAAGGTTACACACTTGTGTTAGCGTGACAGCAACACGTTACTTAATATATCCTTGACAGCACAGTCATACACAACTTCTGCTATTAGTTCAGAGTGCTTCACTGACAGCTAAGACTGACATTGCAGGGCAATTTCCCCTCTGCCACAGTATTACTGTTGGTTTATCTTACTTGGTGATGGGCTGTAGGAAATACAGCCCAAACCAATCACTTTGGTTCTATCTTTACACCTCATGACTTGTACAGAGCCATTAAAGTCTCCCTTTCTCCACCTGTTTCTCTATATGCCTGCCAATGGCTTCATGAGTCACACTTTCACTTTCTGCTACCGACGCACATAAACACACCTCCCATGCATCACACAACTTTGCGTCTCAAACGGCATTAATGTGATGTGTGGAAAAGGCTCGAATCACCACAAAATGGGAAGCAAGCAACCATATTAAAAAGCATTGGTCCTACTGATAGTGTTATGTGGTGACAACAGGAGGCATTTCCAGTTGGAACGTATTGAAGTGTGACACCAGCTGAGATGAACCAATGGAAATACCCTCATGAAGAGACTGATTCATTGCCAGGGTTTAGAAAGGCAAGGATTGGAAGTATGAAATTCCCTCCACAAACACAAAAACATGCCTGAGCAAAAATGTGCTAAAGTGAAAATCCCTTTCTTTCAGAATAATATATCATGTTGTTTTCTTGGAATTCAAACTAGGTGTGCATCAGCATGTTCTTCGTTAATGATCATTATTTCCATAAGATACCATTATTTCTGATACCATTATTTCCGTGAGAAATAATGACTATTTTAATTGCAATCCAAATTGTATGTAATCTACTATGACATCCATCCCTCCATCCCTCTTTGCAATTTCCGAAAATCCATTTGATTTTCAAATGATGTCAATCAAAAATATTATTATTGTAGATTCCTTTTTTATGAGTACCAAAGAGGTTATTTTCCCAATGCATCAAACCATTGGCTCATCACGGCTCAAGTGAGTATCCCGAACTGTTGTCTTGGAAATGGAAATGGCATTGCTACATATTGTGCTATTCACTCTTATGAAACATGCTCGTCCCGAATAAAAATCTCTTATATCCAGAAATGTGATTATATTACATTGTTCTGATTTTTGCAAATCCTTGATGCCAATAAATACCCTATCTGAAGGAATATTTTCTTGTGTTTTTGGTAGATTTAATAGGAACACATAGACAAGGTAAATGTCAAGGCTTTGCCATACAGTAAGACACATGGAGCTGGGCCCAATACCTGAGGACAGAGGCTTTGTTTCAATCACCCATGACATTTTCTCACTATCGAACCCTGTAACACCGTACCAATATAACACTACTGGGCATGGACTGACACCTTACCAATCAATCAATGCCTCAGTGGACACTTCAGAGACATTAAATGCAGCGCAAAAAAAAAAAAAAAAAAAAATATATATATATATATA
>OOFE01050416.1:16855-31848 GCA_900323365.1 Monocentris japonica
ATATACTTTTATACACATGTCACATATATTTTGTAACCTGTTTATTCTGTTTATACTGTTCATACTGTCATTATTACATATATTCTGTTACCTGTTTATACTGTATATATTCATATTTAGCCCTTACTGTTTATTTATCTACCACTGTACAGATGCACACTCTGCACTTTACTGCTATTTGCACTTCTGGTTAGATGCCAAACTGCATTTCGTTGTCTCAGTACCTGTACTCTGTGCAATGACAATAAAGTTGAATCTAATCTAATCTAAAAAGACGACCATATGTACCAAAATGGATTGGAACTTAGGTTTTACATTCAGTTATACATTCTGTATTTTATATGACTCCATAAAAAAGTAGCAGCACCATGCAGTTTTCAATATCCCACTCAAACCACTTAAATGTGAAACAACTGAATAAATATATAACTTTCGTATAAAAAGTATCCTTAGAGGTAAATTGAAACACTAAAACACTGATAAAAGCGAGTCCACAGTATTGCTGTAGTGGTGCTTCCTACATTTACCCTACAAAGAAGTGTCTTGACACTTAGTGTTGGTTCGTTTTGCTTCAGTCCACATTGTGGATTTCTAATGAGCTGAGAAATAACTTGTAAGAGAAGTGCAACTTAACATATGAATCATTTTTTTTCTCCTAAAACCAAGGTGACATGTTGTAGCTTTAAGATTAAAAAGTAACTTCTTTAAACCAGTTGCTCTCTGCGCTACACATAAATCATTTAAATGGAATTTATTGTGCATGGAATGGGATGTTTGAGGGGTATTTCTTCTGAGTGTTTCTCCTGCACATTGAGGCCATACCAATCCCAGCTATGCAACATGTGCATACCGCATGTCATCAGTGTTATCAGTAGACATCACTGAGAAACATCATAGAATAATTTAACTGTACATAAATAATTAAAGCAAAAATGGTTTTGGTACACTTTGGGGCCTCATTGCTCATTTTAGAAAATTGGTCCTGCAACAGATTCTCAGTATTAGATAGTCTACCCGCCGAGGAATACTTACTTTTATTTAGTCCTTTTTGATTGTTTCCATAGATATACGTTAAAATGATTTACTTCCCTCTCTGCGACACATGGAACAGGAGGGGTTATTCATAGCATGTTCATGGTTTCTTGAAACATCCAACACTGACAACATATCGCATATGGGCATACCAGCACTCTACTGCATTTGCACCTATTATCCATCCAACTGTGTTCTGGCTGTGTAGTACATTTATATATATATATATGTATATATTTATACCTATTTATACTCTGTTTATTCCACTCCAACTCATGTGTACAGCTTTTTCTCTCGTTTTCCCTGCATTGTTCAAAACACTCAAGAGCCCAGTGCAATATTCTCTAGAGCTGTTCATATTTCTGCTTATTCTTTTTCTTTTTCTATTACTAACTTCCATGGCTTCTCATCAGTGCAATCAGTCAGGCTACAACAGCCACTTATATTTTATATAAACTACTTGTGCTTATTGACTACTTTCTTGATATACTACCTCAGAAAGAGACCTATTCCCTCATGTTGTACTTTTTATATCCTACTTTTCTATTATTTTGTGTTGTTTTATGTTAAATGTATAGGAGTAGCCCACCAAATCAAATTCCTTGTATTTGCAAACTCACTTGGCCAATAAACCAATTTTGATTCTGACTCCTCAGATATGATCAGTAGACTTCAGAGTGCAGTGAAATAACTTCCAAAAAGTGTTTTAAAATAAATAACTGATATTATGGGCCTATCATCCCAAAAAGTGTGTAAATCCTGTGATGATCAAGCAGACTCCAAGTCAGACTGTAATTGCATGCATGGATGCACACAAGAAATAGCCACAATAGACAATCTGAATGAATGTTGCTGTCAGTGGCTAAAACACTGAACTACTGTTGGCTCAATGTCTCTCTATGGGCAGGAGGCACACTGGGTGGGGGTGAATTGAGTAGAGTAGAAGTGAGTAGTCTTTTAAAAACTCTACAAGATATGAATGGTCTATCCAGATGACTTCAGGTTTGATTTAACCACAAGAGGTCTCCACCGCACCCATGAGAATGTCATGTTTCTCCAAGAGATGTGCTGATTTGCTGTGCCCTTTTTCTTCTTCGTTGGTCTGAAGGACTGTTTTTAAGGACATCATGGAGCGACACATAACGCAGGAACATCAAAGACACGGTATATTTGGGTTGCCGTTTCCTTTTATTCATTTGATCCATCAAAGGATTTACAAAGCCTGCTATTTAAATGTTTTTTTTTTCCAAAGAATTAATTTCATTCATTAACACAGCTGCGCATTGTCTACATATCCGGACCTCAATGAGAATTATGTGCAGAGTAGCACCCAGAAGTCGACAAAGAGGCAATACTTCATAATAGTTCTCAGTTCGCTCTGTTATAGATAGAAATAAATCCATGCAAAATTCATCTCTAGCCATGAACTTCATTTTTCTTGTTTCAGATTTGGCACCATCCTTGAGATGAGGTCAGTGAGAGCACCCTGAGGTTAGTCTCAGGTGTCTAAGATAGGAAATAAAGACACAATGTCCTGAAAACAGTTTGAGCAGAATCCAATATCTTGTCTTGTGACAGTGTAGGAAATGAGTTTGATTCCTAATGCAATGGCTATTCAAGTACCAGGAGGAATTTCTCTTAATTTTACAGAAATCAAAATGTTGATGATGCAGAAAACCTGAACCATCGAAGGGATCATAACATGTAAACCGACCCTTATCATTATTTTTAAAAAATACTCAGATAGTATCAATAATTGCATGATTTATAAATGTTTTTTTTCCTAAGTATCATACAAGCTTAGTAGCACTACACGTCATGTAGCTGTCAGTGCTGTGCAACAAATATTCAATAATACTACTGATAATAACAATATTATTAATGATCAGAACAATTCATTGTAAAAATTAGCAAATGCTATTTAACTACCATGTAAAGGAAATGTTTGACAGTGTGCTTTTCTTTAAAAACAAACAAACAGAAGGCTGTGGGACGACAGTGTAAAGATTACCCTGCTCTCACAGAAATTGGCACTGTAACATACTGTACACTCTAAAAGATCGACAGTCCCTTGGAAACAGAGGAGGCTGTCAAAAGGAGCAGAGAAACATGCAGGCCTCTGGTTTGGCATTATGGTCAAAGGCCTTGCCATTCACTCTAGGACAGGCAAAAAGAATCAGGCTCAGGAAACATGCCCAGAAAACAAACTAAGGTGTTGAGAAAATGAGGAGAAACGGACAGATATCCAACGCCTTTTGAAATATTCCAGTCGGAGGCTGCAGGATTAACTGATGCTGGATCAGATCTGAAGCGGATGAACTACATTAACAGTAAACCGAACCGAGCAGCAAAGGTAGAATGCTTTAGAGTGGGCCTGGAGAGAAGCAGCACAATCATAAATAAGTTTTGACTTGAGGGTTGTTTGTACGGCGATAACCCTGAAGAACAGAAACGTTAACTCTGTGTCATTCAAGAAATATATATTTATTTGCACCAGAAGCTGGGCCACCTCTTTCTTGTTACAAGTAGCTTGATACACTGAAATAATTTATAATGTGAAGAAAGGCCGCCTAATGTTTCTCCGCTATAATTTGAATCTTTTCACTACTAAAATGTGTGGGTGAATTTCTGATTAATTTGGAGGCAAATAAAAAAACTAGAAACTGCTCGTAAAGCAAGAGTTAGATTCCCATGGTGCCCACGGTAATTGTTGCTAAGAATAGTTAAACCTGTACATTAAAATTAATACAACATGTAAATTATACTCAAGACAAAAAATTGATTGTGACAAAAAAGATTAATACTATTTTGTTTGGATAACACTCAGGGGGATAAAAAAAATAGAAAACACTGGGCAAATTTCTGTTTCCTGAGGCATGTAAGATCTAGCACAATAAAAGAAAAAACATCTTTCATCTCATTAAGCACTGAGCAAGGCTGTTCTCTAATAACAAAGCAATAACAAACCTATTTAACAAGACATGATACGCTCACTGGGTTGCCAGTTTGGTAGCTGACTCCCCCAAAACCTTCAGCCACCCGGACAGAGCTGACCAACAACAGAGTGTCCACCTGGCAAAACTCAACTCAACGCCTATGGCCAGTAGCTTCAGGGGTGGTGAAGACAGAGAAGCCAGGCAACGCCATGCCTGAACCTGTACATCTCTACCAGCAGATCATCAGAGGATGGTGCAGAAGAACTTCTTCTCCCGGAAAGGGTTCTCAGAGGCGGGGACAGGCACAATGAGAGGGTCCTCGCGTATGTGGGCATCGCAGTATGCCATCAGGTCGGCGGCTGCTTTGGATACCTGCAGCAGTGAAACAAGGGAGGAAGACATGCAGAGGTGATCTGACTGTCATTAAAGCTGCAATGTGGAACTTTTTGGACATGAAAATACCGATATAGATAAATAAATAGGATATATTGTACAGTATCAGTCTGTGCCTGTCTGTGACCCTGTGTGTTCATGCCTAAATCCCTGTGTTTGCCTGGAACTGGCTTTTCAAAGATGTTTGGGATGTTTTGGGGCCATTTGCTGCGGGCGTGGCCAGCAGCAAGCTAGGTTGTAGCTATCAAGCGCATATTACAGATTGCCTGCATTTGCTGTTTGCTTCCTCAGTGCCTGTTGTGGCTTGAAGGATGCCGGTTAGTTGCCGTTTCAAGGTAGACAGCTCATCAAGATGAGTGGCAAGTGTTGGGGCGGGAACTTGATCAACTGAGGGGGAGGAGGGCGAGACTAACAATACGCCTCGCTGACTCAAGGAGAAAGGTTGCATTTTGTAGAATTAGAGTCAAACGCTGACTATAAATCCCACAGTATGACAAGACTGTATCTGCCTGTATGCCTCCATTCAGCACTGGGTGGGAGGTTATGGGAGGCGAGGCCACAAATGGTGAGTTGAGGAGCAGCTGCGTCAGAAGAAAGACGAGGGCTCAGGGATCTATGTGGAGGACGAGGCCATCTGATGTCCTGCCTGCCACCTGCTTGTTCTTTCACAAGAGAATGCAACTCCCATCGTGCTAGCTAGAGTCGTACTCTTAATACACACAAACACAAACACACACACACACACACACGTCGCAAAACAGCAGTAGGGTGCTTTTCAACACTGAGCACTACTTGAGACAGTATTTTTCATTTCCTGAGAGAGTTACACGTGCACAAAACAAATCAAAACAACAGAAACATCAGGACTGCGGTTTATGAAGGAGGCAAAAGGCATTGCTTGTATCCGATTGGGTCGGAGGCAGATTCAATCATTAATCACAGTATGCCCTATGCCACAAAGAACGGTAAGTTGACTTTTTTCCGGCTATGCACCGTAAACGGCTTCGTTGTGCTCGTATTCAAAGGAAAGACAATCATTCCATTATCATGGGTATGGGCATGCAGCTCGTGTTCCTGAGGAAAAGGGCCCCACAGGAGACGGGTGGTAGTGCATGGTGTGTCATTAGGCCCAGACTGGCTGTAATTACACCGCAGCCCCATGATGGAAGGAGAGTCCTTCTAATTAGCACAGATCACATTGCTTTGGCTGATTGAGCAATTAATGAGAATATGGTGATCCCTCAATCAGCAGCACAGAGACTGCTCTAGTCACTGATACGGTCTCTCCCCCTCGTCAGATCCCTTAATTAAAGTTTCAAGGATCGGCAGACGTAGCCAACTTTCTCTTCTCCCGTTCTCTGTACTGGTCTCTGCTTCTCTGCTTTAATTTACTACCATGCTCTAGTTCACTGGCTCCAGCCTTTTGTTACTCGGTAGCCTCCGTGCCAGGGCCACCCCAGGCTTGGGGGCCCTGCAGTAAACTATTAGTTGGAGGCCCCCCCACACGTGGCCGTGCTCCATGGTTAGCAATGCAGCAAAAGCAGTTATCAAGATATCAATCATATATCAGTTTTGCCGCTGAAATATATCAATAACCATTAAAATGATGTAGTCGTGAAGTCGAACAAGCTGATATTATTTCAGCACAAAATCAATCAGATGTGTGTGGGAAATAATAATAATAATAATAACAATAATGAAATGATTAAATGGACATTTATTTATATGACAGGTCGAAGGTCTATGTAGGTCTAACCCCACTCCTTTGACAATATGTCTTTTCAGTGGAAACTCAAAGTACAGACTGCTCCCCTAATGAAAAAATAAACATAACAGTCTAAAACAACCAAATAAAAAACAAAAACCCGCAAAAAATGAAAAAATACAGGAAACAGGGAACAGTCAAGCTGTAGGTTAAATCAGAAGTCCTCGCTATACAGCTTCCAAATCCTTGGATATAATCAATTTTTTTTTTTAAATCTACTTATGTCCAGCTGAGAGGAGGGTTTCTTGTAAGCAACCTTTGTTGTGCTGAGTAGGGATGATGTTGTACGGCAGGCATACAGCCCTACAATGCTGAGCGAACAGCTTCGGGGCTCTGGGGGAATCACTCCCCGAGCACACGAGGAACATACCCGATGAGATGATGACACCACCTTTAAGGTTGCACAAGGAGTCGTTCATGAAAACAGTTCAAAAGGGGGGCCACCCCTTCACGCCCTGACAATGTAATTCAGTCATTTCAATTAGGCTTTTTGGGGTGAAAATGTATTGCGGTTAAAAGCAGGACTTTTAAGAATGGTTCTATCTAATACTTACTGAAGGAGGTCTTAGAGTTGAGCCAATATTGACATCTAGATTTACATTCAACGAGAAGCCATTTTATGACACTTTAAGGCACGGTCACTGACTCCATTGAGCTCAATCATAAAAACCCTATTGTGCTCAAATACAGTCAATTTTGAACCTTTATTTTCCCCGGGGATGTTTGCCGAGGACCTATGCTCGTTTTCACACTGTCTGGCCACTGAGCAGCTCGATGTTAAATGCCTTGCTCATGGGCACTTGGATAGTAGTTTTGGATTACAAGAGAACATTATCTATTTAATTTCCCCATCCAGATTTTTTGTAGCTGTTGTAGTTATTCTAACCAGCGATTTTCAGGTCACAAGCCTGCTACTCTGGTTTCTCTACTTTGATTAGGCTGTCAATGGAAGACCCAAAATAAGGGTCGGGTAAGGGATGCAAAATAAATCAAGGACAATCCCTGAGTCCATTCCCTGAAAGGATGAAGGTTTACAGTCGGAGGTTAAAAGACGATATGTGGGAAAGCAAAATATCGGAGGCAGGACAATCTCTTTCTGAGGTGGGCAGCAGTAAGCTACCTCAACCACCACTATCACTCTCCTCTCACTGTTAGTAAGACACATGTGACCTTTCAGCATCCCTGCAGCCCCTGAGCTGGCCCCACCTATGATCTCACATTTGTGTGTACGATTGATACACCCTCGGTAAATGTACCCAGCGGATACACACTGGCAGTATAGTACAGCCAGGCCTGACAGTGTGGCGGCGTCTCCCTGATGCTCTGACTCAGGTGCTTTCAAGGTGAAGCTTCATGGGATGACGCCTGTCAGAAGATGCTGCCCTGAACTAAGTTTAGCGGTTTGTTGTTGTCTGATAGCATGCGCTTGGACAAACTTTATTCTGATGACGGTAGTTCCTGCAGTATCTATGAAGTCTCTACATCGATAAAAGATGATGGTGATGGTTTTTGCTATCAATCCATCTGATAGCCGAGTATAAATGCAGCGAGGCAGACCTAGGCAGGTAAAATGTTGAAGGTAGGTGCACTTTTGTACCCACTCAGCAAGGTAAGGTAACTAACCAAAGCATCTTGTGTTTCTGTTTCAAATTAAGATCCATTTTACTTGAATTTAGACAATACAAATATAAATCCAGTTACAGCTTACAAATACATTTAGCCTTCATGTTTAGCTGCCAATTCAATTTCTAAGCCTACTAACAAAGCTAGAAGTGGCGCTATGTTGTAATTCTGGATTAGGCTTTCATGAGAGACAGGACACCTGACTTTGAGACTGGGAGTAGTACAAGCTAAAGACTCATCATCAAATACAGTCTCATGGTAGTTAGGATGATATACACTATTTACTTTACTTTATATTGTATTTATTACACATGCACACACACACACACACACACATACTGTGTACATACATTCAGGTACAGTGAAAGTCAAGTACCTTTATCCTATCCATGCAGGCCTCCATCTTCAGCTGCTCCACAGCTTTCCTGGCTTGGGAGATGCTGGCTGTGCTGTTGTTGGCGATGCCGTCCTTCATGATGCTCCTGTCATGTTGAACAGAGGCACAAAGGGAAACAGAGCCAATGGATGTTACATTAAATCCACAAAGCAGCAGCCCCCTGGCGATGTCACCACCTCCGTACATTTTTATAGGACCCATTTTTCTCAGCCAACCTCCATTTTATTTGAGGAATGATCTTTTGAAGCCATTCACTGTTCAATGCTTTGTCATCTTTCAATCAAGAATCCAAAGTTAACACGCATGCTTGCCTTCATTCTTACTTAGCCTGCCAAGTTGATTGAGAATATTATTTCCAGCAAAGGGTTGGGGGTAGTGATTACCGAGGCAGGGAGCATTATAAACACACACACATTCACATCTAGGAGCAGCCTGGTACAACTAGCCACCCCACTAGAGCAGTGGGAGCTCAAGTGCTTTGCTCAAGGGCACCTCAACAGTGATCGTAAAGTAAGGGTTGAATGTGTCTCAATCACCTCTGAGACCATTTCTCTCAGCGTTCCCGTGGAGTCGAACTAGGGACCTCCTGGTCACAATCTGCCACCCCAGCAACTGCAGACTGGAAGCCCACTCACACTATTCTCTTTCTCAAGTTCTTCCACTCTGTACATCACATGCAATGTGCTGGTCTTCTTATCTAACTCATTCCACTGCATGACTGGCTGTAAAATTACCCATGCACGGACTAAACCATTGGTCCTCAAATCTGGACCTCTGGGTCCAGAGTCCTGCTGGTTTTCTATTCTGCCTGGCAGTTTCCATTTTAGCTGTCCAATCAGGTGCCTATTTAGACCTGGGATGCCAGGTGAATGCAATTAACTATCTGGTAGGATAGAAAACCAGCAGTACTCTGGACCCCGAAGACTGGATATGAGTACCACTGGACTAAAGCTTGCTCTCATTTTAAGATTTCTCTTGCCATAGCCTTAGGCCCCTTGGCCCCCCACTCTTGAATTGTCACTATAGGCCTACAAAGACGCTGATGCTGATCCTGGGAGACAAATGTGGAATAAAAGATCCTTACATGACAATGCCAGGCAGGGGGAACTCTAAGTGGTTTCCAGATAAAAACAGACATGAATCCTACAGCACCTCGAGTAGCTTTGCTAAGCCCAGCCCAGTCTTTATTATAGGCCTGTCTGCTATGATCAGTGATAAAAAAAACGATCAACTCGCATGTGCTAATGGCCAATGTAAACCATTTCACTGGGGTAGGGTGCACGCGCATGAATTCCCAATCACTGGTATTGCATCGATTTGCTGATTTAATTTACACCGGGATTAACCCGTCTTTAACACTGTAAATGGATGCACCTGTTATGAAGCGGCTGCTCTGCAACGGGGGGATACGGACGGTGAAAAGCAGATTCAGCTGAATCCCCCCTTTTTTCAGGTCGCACCCTACAGAGGCTATAAAGCCAGTTTATAGCGTTTTATTACACCCTCGTTGTGAGAGATTAGGCCCTCTCCTTGTAGGTTTCCCTTCGTTTCATCCGTACTGTAGTTTACACGGTTGATATCGAGCAATCATAGGGTCTATAACGTCTTACCCTAATCTAACGACGTAAATGTCCTACAAAATCGGCGACTCTTATTTCTAGGGATTCAATTGTAGATACACTGTGCGAGTCGCGGCCCTTAATTGTCAGAGCAGAAAACAGCGAGCCACACATCATTACAACGCTGCACAAAAAAAAAGGTTTTGCGTGGAAGAATAATCATGCAAAAGCTCTCAGATTAATGTAGGCTACCACCGCCGACCTACCTGAAATGTGCCAATTGTTTTCCAATTTGGAGAATTCCGGGTTGACTCCACCCCACAAAAAAAGGAGAGCTGTCAAATATCAAAACGAGGGTAAAAAAGAGGAAATCCCGGCTACGTTTCGGTCTTGAATGGACCCAAGGCAATACTGACGTTTTAATTTCGTTTCTGCGGCTTGCTCGAAAATGTGTCGTGCAGTTTACGCATATTCCGTGTAGGAAGATGAAATCCAAATGGTCAGGTCTTGGCGAGCACCACGGCTGGACTTGGAGAGATATTACGCATGCAGCAGGGGGGGAAACCTCTGGATGACGATGACATAAAGGCTGTGGAGCAGGGACCGCTCTATCGGAGGACCAGGAGCTGTAGCAACAGCCCCTGTAGTTACACAACTGCCCCCAGCCTATCAGAGAAACTCAAGTCTGCTGTTCTTTAATTTGCCTTATTGCTGCAGAACGCACCAGGGATCTGCAGGCTTCCCCATTTCATTTTGCATCAGCTTCATCATTGGGTCCCCCCCCCCTCTATAATATAATGGTAAGGTAAGCGGAAATGGAGACAAAGCAAACGTGTCATGTAATGTTTCTTCAAATGTTTATATATACATATACATACGTATATATATATTTATAATATACTGATCACTTGGTTTGTCCATACATACAAAAAACATAAAACAAGACCTTTCAGGACTTCTCTCTTGATGCCAAACGGAAAAACCAGCCCAGAAAGGTCTATAAAATGAGAAAATGAACACATTTATAAGCAACATAAGACAATGACCTTAAATTATGCATAGCTTAATTTATCAACAGAAAAATATTTCCTTCTGTGTCCAGAAGCACAAAAACACATCTTTCAGTATCCTATTTTCCTCCCTGCGTTTTTGCCCTTTTCTCAAGACAACATTCATACAATATCATACCTGCTAACATTCAGGAGAAAAGGTTGTGGTACTCTGCAGACAATAGTTGAGACACTGAGACATACAAGAGGAAAAAGGCCGAGGAGGAAATGTATGTTGTATGTACATATGCAAGCACGAAACCACAGTAAACATCCTTGGAGCAACATCACGAGGGTCAGGACAATCTAACAAAAGGAATGACGTCATGAAATGATAATATTCCCTTTCTCGTACACACATTTGACTCAAACACAAGAGTGAAATATAAGACAGTATCAGACATATCAGTGTCATTACAGAAGGCTCACTGCAATGACCACAAAGGCAAAACAAACTGTTAAAACTGATATAAATTCATAGGTTGTAAATTGTCTATTACATGTTGTCTATGCCCTATATTGCTTTCTGGTTTAGATTTATTAGTGGAATTAAATCATAGCTCAGTTCACACTGGTAACCAAGACCTCAGATCATTGGCTGGCCTTAGATTAAATGGTAGCTGATTGGCTGGTTGTCCAAGCCAATAAAAAGTGCTTTGAACTCTTCCATTTCACTTATAACAGAAAATAATAAAACAAATTGAAAGTGCAGTAAGTTGAGCGGGAATGTTTGCCAACAAAGTAAGGGCTGACCAATTCTTTCCCCGATTGGTGACTCTATTCTGTAAATGATCAGAGAGGAAGGGCAGCTGTAATCCCAGCAGGGGAGATGCTCACTAGTGAGCCACTAGCTCCTCTCAACTCAGCCTGACCCTCAGTCTTCTCAGCGCCTGGACAGGACGTCCTTCTGTGCATCCACCTACTACAACTCTTTAATAATGCTGTTCAGGTAGTGAGCATATCATGTAGATCGGCAAGGGGTAGATGGGCCATTCAGGAGCGTCCTCTGCTTCTCCAGGGAATATCTCAATGGGCTACAATGGTATCTAATGCCGTTTGTTGTTAATTGCTTTCTCAGTCTCCTAGCCTCAATTTCAATTATGAATTTTAGTGAGCTTTACGAAGTAGTGAAAGGTTCTAGTGCATTTGAGAGGCAGATGGTTTAAGACAGTAAAACAAAAGAGAAGCAACAGCAAAGGAACAAAGATTAGGCTGCACAGCTCTTCTCATAAATAGATGAATGTCAACATTTCTCAAAGCAATATGACAATAATAATGAAAAACAAGGATCAAACAAGGCAGGCCTTGATAAAGGAGTATGACAGTAAATCTCACATCCACACAAGGTCAGCATCATTCTAGCATGCAAAGGCAGGACAGAACAACAGGCAACACGGGGAGCAACGCATCCAAACAGACCTAACATTCCCCCATCCCTCCACTAGGCTTGTACACATAATGATCCAGGGCCATCAAACTAGTGTTCAGACTTGAATGAAGCAGACAGCGGAGCAGAGCAGCGTCTCACTCCCCCAGAGCCGGACAGACATAAGGAGTGGCTCCCTCCCAGCTACTGCAGCGTCAGCAGGACATGCTCTCTGATCTCCAGCAACAATACGTCAGGCAACACGCAGCAGGAGATGCATGTGTCGTGGAGGTGAAGGATAGGGTTGTTACACTTCAGGTCTGGCTTGGCCAGTCTATAGCAGCTTACCAGGAACAGCAAAATCAACATCAGCAACGACATCAGGCAAGGATCATTGCATGACAAGAAAACTCAAAAAGGACTCGAATGCAGAAACCAACCATCAAAACAAAAAAAAAGACCAACCAAACGCATTCAGAAATTCATCTTGTATAAAGTGTCTGTTGCAACCTCAGCCAAAGTCTCCATCCATCTTGCCCTCCCATTTCACTTCAGTATGTCTATAAATATATATACATATAACACTATTTTCATAATAATTTCTATATGCTGGGAGAGGCTCTTGTAGAGTTTGCTTGGATGGGGATCAGGGTAGGGTCCATGGGGGCTGAGGAGTCTGTCCGGGTCATGCTGACACTTCCTTCTCCCATTAGGATGGGAGGGGGCTCCTCCTGGAGAGGCCAGTGGAGAGAGAGCTGTAGAGTAGTGAAAGGTACACAGTCAGCCTGCAGCATAACTGCTTAGAAAGGAGTAGAACATGGGCAGCTTCATGCGCTGCTGGTCCCGTCGACACCAGGCCATCACTGTACCCTCGCTGTTGGCTGTGTAGAGGTGGTGGCCGTCACACGAGTAGGTCAGGCTGAGGTAGGGACACAGAGAGGATTATTGTCACAAATATGATTACTGGCAAACACTGGCAGCCAATGGCCCTTGTAAAATGGCAGCAAATGAAAGCAAAAGGATAGCATGGATATAGCACAATTAGGAAAAAAAATATATACCTGATGATAGGTTTGCTTGATTTGGGGAAGGTGATCTCTCTCACTGGTTTCAAATCCCAGGTACTCCACAGCCTGAACCATTTCAAAAATAAAGGCACTTAATCTGAGTAATTCAAGGTCGTTAGAGGAGAAAAGGTGTAAGCAAACAGTCAGTACTCACCTGACCACGCCATTCTCGAGCCCCCCAGCGATGACGTTGACAGACACCCCCTCTGGCTGATTGGAAAAGGCCACAGAGCAGATAATCTCTCTGCAGTGGACGTGGCCAATCAGATCACCGTTCACCGTCCACAGACGCAAGTCGCTGCCTCCACCCACTGGATACAAGCAAAGCAGACATCATGACTCACACATCAAAAGGTCAAGACACAAGGTATCAATCTGGAGAGGTGATATAATAAACACTGAGAGGCAAAGAAAATCCACAGAGCAAGGCAGTCCTCACCTGAGTCACAAACTGTTGCAATGTCACCTGTGGTCTCACTGGCGGAAACTGCTGTCACTGGGCTTTTGTGCCCTGTGAGGCTTTGCACATAACACAGCCTGAGAGAAACACACGGCAGTTCAGAGACTAAAGATAATATGCAAACAGTAGCAGCAATTCTGTATATTGAAAGCATCACTTTACGTTCAATGCACACACACACACACACACACACACACACACACACACACAGGATATGATTTAAATTTCCTCTTTTTGTGTTCCTGCCTGACCACGACTGACACCCATACACACTGACCTGTTGAGGTCCCAGAGAATACAGGTGCCATCTTTGCTGACACTGATGAGGATACTGTAGGGCTTGCAGACAAACAGGCTGGTCACTTCCCCTGTATGTCCGTACAGGTGAAACTGAGACTCCACTTCCATCTCTGAAGGCTAAAAGACAATACACATGGACAGTCATTACATTACATTACAAAACCAGCCACATATTAGAGACCAGAAATACGTCCAGATACGTGCAGGGTATAGTAAGCTCGCTAGTGATTTTACCAATGTCTCTTTATGTGTGTTAGCATTACTTATTAATCTTAATTTTACATTACAGTCATTTAGCAGACGCTTTTATCCAAAGTGACTTAAAAATCCCCACATAGTTTACACTATGTGGGGATTGAACCCATGACCCTGAGACTGAGAGTCTCATGCTTTACTGACTGAGCTATCCGGGCCGGAGAGGGCCGTGTTACCATTAATTCTTACCATTTTATCGTCTATTGATACCCGCAACAGACAAGTATGTAATAGTCAATATGGCTAGCATCATCACAGGCTAAAACAATATAAAATAGTGGATAAATAACTAAAATAGTTAGAAATAGATTTGGTTCAGTGACAATAAAAAAATTCAGACTGAGTGGGGGATAAATGTGCACCCTAATAGAATGTTTTTTTTTTTTTTTATGTGGCTCCTGTTTCTCTAGGATACATACGAGCTGTAACAAACAACTGCATTAATGTCAGTAGAAACAGGTTTTAAGTAGGTATCAAACTCCCTTAAAGCAGATTCCACAAAGAGTAACAGGAATTTCAGAAAAACACAAATTGATGGCTATTGAGACACCCTTCAGAGACAGTGAGAGGAAGCCTGGGTATCCATTGATGGGGACCAATGAAAGTCTGAAAGCCTCTCTGATGACTGAACTCCCGGACCCATAATCCCACTTGCAGGCTCGGTAGAAATGTGTTTCTAGGGCAACTGTGATATGACTAATGAAGCCGCCACTGAGAAACCCAGAGCATTTGTGCATGGTGAGGCCGTCTAGGGGGGAGTGGGTGGGGGATAATGGAAGATGGGTGGGTGG
>OOFE01050420.1:0-21845 GCA_900323365.1 Monocentris japonica
TGCAGAACTAGAGCCTGTCGGATCATGAAGGATCCTCACTACCCCAACAACGGACTGTTTCAGCTGCTGCAGTCAGGCAAGCGCCTCCACAGTCACGCAGCCAAAACAGAGAGACTGAGACGGAGTTTCTTTCCTCAGGCCATTAGGACTGTGAACTCTGATCTCACCAGGGCCCCCACCAAGCACCACACACTGCCCCTCTTTTGCACTCACATACACACACACACACACACATAGACATACACTTGCATTTGCACATATTTATATATTTTCACATTTTCAGATGTTTGATTTATATTTTATATTTGATACCTATTGTAAATAGTGTGCTTCGTTTTTTACTGTAAATATTGTTTTTGCTACTGTTGTTTTTTGCACAATCCCGTGAGCATTGCCACTTTTCATTTCACTGCACATCCTGTATGCATATGTGACAAATAAAGTTCTTGACTTGACTTGAACATACGTGAACCAATAAATCCATATAGAGAGGTGGGACAAAGTGGGAACAACATGCTAGCACTGTACAAACCTGTCCCTCACTTTTAGATTCCAATCCAGACCACATATTTCTAGATCATGCATAAATCTAAACATCTATTTTAGATTTTTCTCAGCATGTCATGATGTCAGCCACCTCGACTCTTACATATTTAGCATCCTCCGCTATCAACAGACTGGAATAAAGGTGAGAACTGATAGCCATGTAACGTTTACAGGCATGAAGAGAGTCTGGTAACATCAATCATTCCCAACTGTGATCAACAAGGGTAATATTATTTCCTCAACTTATTTAGGATCCTTGTGTATTTAACACAGTAAAGCAGAGCTTCTGGTGTGTCTGCCTTCTGCAGAGCACATGTGGGCTTATAGCTGTACCCCTATTTAACAACAGTCGCTACTGTAGAAGGAAATCAGACCTACGTCTAAATTAAATTCTCAAACATGCAATGGTAGATGACACATATTTTACGTGCATCCTGCTTGTGCTTGTATCAAGAACTGAATGACTCAATTTGAGAGTGAAAAAAGTGACGAACACATTGGTGTGGTGACAGTTGCACAAGATGATATCAATTTTCCAATGATAATCTTTTGCAGCAATGATCAACCGGGGTAATATCAGCTATCAACTAATTTATGATCTGACTGAATGCAGCACAAAGGGGAAGCCACCCTATAAATAGAGGACCCATCTACCAGCTCCAGAGGTGTTGTTCTGTTGCTGACGCTACTCTCTGACCTCCTGGAGAAAGTGAAAAGAGAATTTCCCTACAGACAGCAACAAATATCACATTATTATCATAATTAGTGGAAGATTGGCATATCTGACTGAGTGCATCTGTAAATTTACTCCCACTTTGCATTCTGTAGATGCATTCTTAGAAAAATCTGTTTATGAATTGTGTGTTTGTGTAATGCATGTGTGTGCAAGCATGTGTAGTAGCAGTGTTTGTGTGTAAGTGTTGGTCGATCAGCCTCCTTTTTGCTGTCTTCTTTGTTAAAATGAGTGCAGGTGTTGAGTGACTTGCTCAAGGGCACACTGGCAGGTAGAAGTGTGACGCATGATGGCTTGAACCCCTTGACCTTCTGATTCAAGCCTACTGTATTTTAAGCTTTTTACATATTCACACACACACACACACACACACAATGTTCTGCTTAGCAACCTGTCCTCACTGCCGTAGCGACCAACAGATTTAATCTCTCCGGGTTACTATCACTCAGGTTGCCATGGGCAACAGAAAGGTTAATCTGGGGCTGTTTTGTTCAAATATTTTTAGTTTCCTGTTTTATTTTTGGAAGCTATGAAGAACCTATGACAGTATTGGTTAGTTTTCAACTTTGCCCCAGTGTTAAGCAAAAACTGTGACTCTCTAAAATGCCACCTTTAACAGAAAAAAAAATGCAAATAGTTCCGCAGGATGCTGATGCTTTACAGATTCAGTCTTGGAGGACAAGAGAAGGAAGGATGAGGTTAGGGTTTAAGGCTGCGGAGCTATTAAAATAAAAGAATGGATCAAAGAATCATAACTTCACTATGGATTTCTCCTGCTCTCATGTATCCCGACTTCCCTCCCTTCCCTGATGGAAGTTAATACGGCTACAGAGCTGATAAAAACCAGCATGCATCAAAGTATCAGTATCAGCATGTCTTATTCATCTGGGCGCCACCTTAAATGGATCAAAGTGTCCCATAGATTATGAATGTATCAATGTTTCGGTCTATTAGGCTTCATCAGTCTATCAGCCTATCAGTCACCTCATTTTCTCACGAAGGTCTGAGAGACCAAACCCCACAATTTATGCAAGAGTGCAGTGTGCTGAAGGCTGTTGGAGACTTTGATCTCTTCTCCAACCTATGTGCATATAGAAGCTTGTTGGGTCTGCAAAGGACATCTATGAATTTGTAGCCATCCTAAATGGAAAATGGGGATGGTTTGGAAAAAAAAAATCAAAGTGCTCCCAAGCTCTTTTGTGTTAATCTAAATTTTCGGAAGTGAGAATTGGTGGGGAGCATGCAGTTGGCAACCTTTACAAATCCAGATTTGATAGAGAAAGTATGGAGAGGCCATGGCTACTGCACGGGCATACTGTCTGTTGAAATATATTATTGCAACATTGTAACAAAATGTGGTTAAATATGGTTGAATATGGTCCTTGATGTTTTAGTTCTTCATTTCTTGTGATTTGTCTTGTTTTTGTCAAAGCTGAGGCAATCACTGGGCTGGTGGACTCTAGGCTGATCTAGACTAAGGAGCTTTGGAGATTGTACATGCAGGAGGGTGGAACGACTGGCTTTCAAATCACACATTTGTGCTGGAGGAAGGATAAGCTGAACTACAAGCAGTGATTTCATTTCATTAAAATGTGGAAATCATATGTTAATTTATAATCGCTCCAATTTTTTGTGAGTCTCAGTGTGTGATACATCATTTTATAGATCTGATTAAGTACTTTAAGAATATGTGAAAAAAAGGGAAAAAAGGCATGTTTGGAAATGCTCCACTTCCTTAATGCGTCACAAATTACAAAGCTAATACTTTACTCTGGGCTATGTCATAAATATCCTTTATTTTCAAGGATACAGCCTGTTGCTGTGGTGTGTGTGTGTGTGTGTGTGTGTGTGTGTGTGTGTGTGTGTGTGTATTCGTGCATGTCTGAATTAAATGTATTGCATGGCATCAGAGTTTGTCATTATGCATCTACCTCTGGTTTGTTACATAATCAATGCTTCACACACACTCACACACTCACTAAAGGTTTTATATTGCATTTTTTTATCCTTTACACACATTCATTCTGCCTCTCTCTCACACTCAACTAACATCACATCCTGCTCACATATCAAATTCATAGTTAGAGTGACGAAAAGTACTAGACCCTAATTTTGTATGATATTCTATAAACAGGATGAAAGGAGGTCGGTGTGCTGGATGGGCACATGACCAACACCTTACCCTAACCATGGTTTTAGTTGCCCTATCCTTATCTGAAGTTGTTTTATTACAGTGATAGGTTATGCAGCTGGCCATGTGTAGGTATGTTACAAATCAAGAGCTTTTCATAAGATATCATAGGAACGTTATATGAGAACATGTTGAACATCATCATAGAACAGTAAAATAGGTCCTGTGACAGACAGACAGAGACAGAGAGAGAGAGAGAGAGATTGACCCAGGTTTGATCCCTGGCCCTTTCAGTTTGGGGTTTGCATGCCCTCCCCATGTTTGCGTGGGCTTCCTACCGCATTCCAATGACATACAAGTCAGGTGTTTTGGAGACTCTAAATTGTTCCCTAAATTGTCTTTCACCCAATGTATGCTGGGATAGGCTCCAGCCTTCCGGGATCCTGAAAAGGATTAATTAAACAACTTTTAATGATCTCCCTGGTGAAATTGGGGCATTGCAACAGAAAATATGGCATAAACAAGAATATAGCAAGTTGGGGCTATATCAACACATGTAGCTTTAAATTTAAAACATGTTAAGAATGGGAAGTATAGGCTGAAGTATCCATCTCTGACTTGTGGCCTAGCTAGCATGTTAGTCAATTCACAACATCTTCAGCACTACCACAACAGTCACTACGTACCAGCTTTATCTTCACAAGGGCTGACAAACTTATATCCAAATACTGTAACCAGCCAGACACGTGAAATGCTCAAAGAAATACACATTGGATGAGTTTAAATCCAGAAGAAAAATTTATACCTACACATAATTTACGAAATGAAACCATTTTATGACTTACTATGAAATGAGTGAGTTATTAGAGCAACCCTCCCTACAACATAGCGATGTGTTTGAGGAATGATCTGACAGAATGATCTGAAATCCACTGTTGAATTTCAGGTAGCAAATATTTTTCTAAATTTTTGGAATGAAAGCCTTCAGATGCTGAGGCTTACACAGCCTCTGATAAATGAATGAACGCAGGATGCATTCTTTATCAAAAGGTAGAACAAAAAGGAGGCTCTTATTTTCAGCGGCTTATGCTATTATGGGTGATTTTTACAGTTTTACAGACTTGTTTACACAACCTACTATTCAAGCAAATAGTAGGTTTCAATTACATTTTATTCTATAAAAGCAAGCTGTTTGGTTGGTTAGCAATTAGAGGCTAAACAGGTCCCAGGATGCCCTTCAGTGGTGGCCAATATTGGATTCAATTAGCAACACACCAAATCAGAAAGGTACATCACCACAATACCTCTGTGGCCATTAACAAACACACACGCACACGCACGAGATGAGTTTAGCCCCACAAATGAAATAAGGCCCGGACAGCTCAGTTGGTAGAGCATGAGACTCTCAGGGTCGTGGGTTCGATCCCCACGTGGTGTAAACTGTAACTTGTATGTCGCTTTGGATAAAAGCGTCTGCTAAATGACTGTACTGTAATGTAATATAATAAGGAGAGTCAGGGTCAGGTTTCGGGTTCAAACAAAAACTGTGGGGTGGAAGAGGAAAAGGAGCAACTATAGCTGAAACTCTTCCCACTTGGGGTATCAGGGGTTCAGACAGCCTTACTTCACTTGAGAGAGAGCCAAGGAAAGGGGGTGAGACTGGATTGGGCAGATCTACAGGTCAGTTTCAGGGTTGGTGTCCCTCCAGCTCCGTTGGGCCAGGTGTTCCTGTGTTGAGACTCAGTCAGAGAGGTCAAACAGCCCTGAGAGGCTCAGTTCTCTCTAAGACTCCCCTTCCTTGTCCCTGCTCAAAGTAGGTCAGGGGAAATTAAGAGGATGCAGCACACCAGTGGCTGCCTCCCCAGGTGTCAAACACATAATTGGGGTAGTACTACTCCCCAGTGGTTTGCGCTGGGAGAAGGGCCACTGTCTGTGGTTCTGGAGGTGATACAGTGGTAGTGGGATGCCACAACACACACACACTCTCTTGCCTTGCCAAACTGATAATTTTCATTGTTTTGAATTCATCATTAGAACCTGGTGCAAAGGGCCAGTTTAATTCATTTCTAAAATAATCTCTTTCTGAACAGAGAGATAGGTCCTTGCATAATCTACATCGGGTCAAACCAGATAACAAGTTAAAGTGAAAATTGGATAAATAAATACCGTTGTAATGTGAATGTATGTGTTGTGTAAATCAAGTACTGATTCTCCCTCCATTGGCCCATGATAGCCTTATACAATATATATTTATTAAACATAATGTTGCCTGCCAGTATGCAGCAGGGAGAAAACCTCGGTGTATTTGCTTGTAAATTGGAGCCTTTGCATTGGCCTGCAGTGAGAGAATTTGTATTTCAGATGGTTGAAATGTGGAGAGGTCATAATAATCATAATAATAATAATAATAACTGTGATTTAGCAGCACCTTTCAGAGTACAACTAGGCTAAACAATGCATTCGACATTATGTGACCTGCACTGACTCTTTCTTTCTCTGACTCTCTCTCTCTCTCTCTCTCCGTTTCTCGATGTCCACCTCTTTGTCTCTATCTCGGCCTCAATTTTTCTCCATGCTTCTCTTTCACTGTAATGCCCAACCGGAGCAGCATAGTTGTTGAGTGTGTTGCCTGCCGTGTTCACAGTGTAAGGGTGAGTCGTGATGTCACGAAACTCTGGGAGTTGAACCCCTGACCTTCTGGTTACTGAGCCATTTTATGGAGTCCCCTGCTTGTGTGTGTGTGTGTGTGTCAGAGGTCACCTAGGCCTGTTTATCGACGGGACACAGTTGGACACAACACAACTACTTACACACACACACACACAGAATTTTGGATTTTTGCTTGGCATCTATTCATCAGTTAATTTAAAATGCAAAGACCGTGCAGGGTGTTTTTGGAAAACCCTTTGCATGGTAAATGTGAATCAAATTGAATCTATTTTATCTCCTCACTCCCTTCCTTTCTGTTTCCTTAAACCACCACAATAGGAGAGAGCCATACTCACATCCAGACACACACTGTTATAATGACTGCATTTTGTGTGAGCCAAAGGCTGCATTGCTCAGGGTCAAATAAAAGGTCTGGTCTGCTAATATTAGACTACCTGGTGTGTGTGTATGTTTTAACATTTATTCATCCAGGGATCAATGGCTTGCTCCTTTTCAGCAACTTCCTGCGTCACATTCATACAGCTACACAGATTCACCTCTGGGAGCTGCGCCTGTATGCCCTGTCTTCGAATGCTGGCAGACTGGAGCAGTTGGAGGTAAAGTGCCTTGCTCAAGGGCACCCCTGTTAGTAACTGAGTGAGGGGGGATAATTACTTATTCTCTTTTACCTGGGGATTCCCACCAGCAACCATCACAAGCAGATCCATTTAAAGAACCATTTCAGCATGATTCAGAGTGTTTTGCTCGTTTCCTGCAATTCTGTTAGTTTTAGCCTTAAAGTGGGCAGCTACTATCCTAGTCATTTGCAAAAAAAGTGTAACATGCTGAAGCATATCTTTGCCTATGGAGATGAGGCACATTTAGCCATTACTGGGTTTGAAGAGTAGGGTCATCTCTATTATCTTCTGAACTCTTTTTTATTGTCTTACATGAACTCTTGTCAAAGTACAGGTTGTTCTAGCTGCCCTGCATCGACAAGATGTTTTTCCTGTACTGAAGGTTAATTATCACACTTTTCTGTCTGTGTCTTTTTCTGTTAATGCAGAAAAAAAAACAATGAAGGAGAAAACAATGCCTTGTTTTATATAAAGTAACTTGCACATCCTCATTTGGGTGTGCAGCCCCTTGAGCTTGACTTCTGTCTCTGTATCTGCTGACCTGTGCACATAAAATATAAACTCAATCAAACAGAAAGCAAACGGCAACTAATATGTGTCGATAGGGGAAAGCACACGCTCAAAACTGTAACACGACTGCCAAGTCATTGCACTTTTGATCAATCTCCTTCGCATTTTTGGGTTGTGGTGACCTCTATAAGGTTGTTTTGACATGTATTCACAGTGAGGTCTTGGTTAAGCCATTTAGACAGCCTGTGCCTGTCTGTTTTTCCCATCTGTTCCCCGGGAGCTTCGAGGAAGAGTGTTTCTTCCTTCTTGCCCAAGATGTTTGGGCTACTCTGAGCCCTCAAATTTTGGCAGCGAGACATTTCCTATTGAGAGGGTCTTTTTGGCACCACAGGGCGATGGAGGGAGTAAGGGTTGTTTGATAACCGGCCTAAGAAGGCTCAAATGTAGTGCTACCTTCTGTTTCTTCCTCGCATCACAGCAAGCCTGAATTTTGGCCAAACAGACCCATCAGCTTGATGTCTTGGTGGAGAAACTCAAGAATGTTTTCCCACGGGTAGGGGATTAACCACAGGTTAGCTAAGCTACCACTGTCTCCACCATGCCCTTACCCAGCACTGTGGCCACTGTACCAGAGATGTGAAAAATGAAGTCAGCCATTATATGGATCTCATCCAAAAGTTCTGAGATTCCTTGGCTAGGGCCTCGTGAAAATCCTGCAACATCAAGGCAATGTTTTGTGCATGGGCGACCAGCCCCTGGGCACAATCCACTTTGTCAAGCCAGCAGTGCGGCTAAATAGCGGCACTGCTTGTATGGCAGGGGTGTAAAGTACGTGAGTAACTGTACTTTGTTACTATATTTCAGTACTATTTTAAGGAATTTTTACTTTACTCGAGTATTATTAAGTTTGTATACTTGTACTCTTACTCAATTCCATTTTCAAGAAAAAAATAATACTTTTTACTCCTTATATTTAAAATTCAGACCTTCAAAGTACAAGTTACAAGTCAGTATTATTTTTTTCACTGTAGTAGAAACTTTTTGACTTTTACTCAAGTGTATTTTTAGTTACATACTTTGACTTGTAATTGAGTAAGATTTTGAACCAGTACCCATACTTTAACTTAAGTAGAATTTCTGGGTACTTTATACACCCCTGCTCTATGGTATATAAATGAGGCATTCAAATGCTATCATCTCAAAAAGTTGACCCTTGTTATTATTTATCTGCCAAAGATAAATTTACCAGCATTTCACACTTGGCAACATCGACATCTATTGCTGAGTGTAGATACATGCAACCCCTCCAAGTACTCTATGCCTATTATAAAGTTAATAGTCCTGACAGTGTGTCTGATAGTGACTTGGAGACAGATAAGTCAACATAGCGAGTGTCATGACAAAAAAATAGGATCAATTAGGTGTGGCTCACCAACAATATAAAAACATGTGTTCTGGATTGGAAGTAAGCACTATTTCTCTGTGATAATTTTACTTTGATTCTGCTGATGTTAAATGTTTGGGTCGTGAGCTAGTATATACATTACCGGCAAATAGCAGTCAGTAACAAGTTTTAAACATGTCTGTTGTGAGACAAACAGACAGACAGACAGACAGACAGAAAAGTCTGACTGCCATTGGCCTTAATTAGCCGTAGCTGATGCCGGATGCAGGGAGAACCAGACCACTAGCTTGATTCTCTCCTGCTTCCAGCCCACACCTCAACCACACACCCTCAGTCTGCCACACTAACATTGATGACTTATGTGGAGTAAAGTAAAATGTTTTTTGACCTTCATGACTTATATGGAGTCCAGTTTGTTAACAGGTTAATTAATTTCTGTTGACTTCTATGAAGACTATGACCCTTTTATCATGCAGTCTCTTTTATCATTTTCTTTGTTCTGGTTTTTTTTTTATCTCAGAAACTAGCCATATTTCATCTCAAGCTCTTATGAACTTTGTGACACTGAGGAGTGCTTAGAAGGGCCTTTTGTTTTTTATTTTGGTTGAGTACACTTCCCAACAACTTCCCACTTAAAACAAAATATCTTCGCCCAGAAGAAACCCATATAACCCAGGTGCAACTCATGTGGGGCCCACATGGACATGTTGGCTGGGATGTGACCTCTTCTGTACTTACACTGGAGATGTCAATATGCATGCTTCTCCATTCTTGTGTCTTTCCAAGATGATTATGATGTAGTATCTAATTCTACAATTCCAAAACAAAACAACACCAACTTGCCTACCCCAAATCTGAGGCATACATAGGATGGTGACTGGAACAGCTAGAACAAATGGGAAGAACCAAGATTCTTTCCAGTACCACTGCAACCACATCCAAAAAGAATTTCTTAAAACATGGTGAATTTCCATTCCATCCAGTGATTATTATTGTATGTTACCCACAGCCACATTGTATGTTCACCCACATTGTAGGTGCCAAAATGAATAAAATATTTCTCCCCATTATTAAAGTAACTTGTATTGGCAACTTGTATTGGTAAGACAATTGTCCTATTGTCTTTCCTCGTGAAGGATATTGACCTAGTAAATCACTTGCTTTTCTGTTTTCAGTCTTAAAGAAATACCTAGACATTTTAACACTCTGTTATTTCTCCTTTATTTTTATTGCCATTTTCAGAGTCAGTTAGAGATCGAGTTCATGATTTATTGTTCATGCACATAGAAAGAAATTGAGTGAGATTGGAAATCTCCATCAGAAACAATACAAAGAACATAGCACAAAGAAACACAAAGCCTAAAGAAAGTAAAATCATTCAAGTTCCTGTAAAAGACCATCACCATCTATTTAGTGAAGAGGATGTTTTTCCTGTAGCAACTGAAGAAGCTAACCCTAACCATCAATCAATCCTCACAATCAATCCTGATCCAAAGCGTCCTTACAGCTTCAGTTATCTGATATGGCTACGTGTCCTCCTGGACAAGATTCAGCATGTTGTCCACACAGCTGAGTGGGTCATTAGCTGTCAGATGCCCCTCCATCAAAACACTGCAAGACACCAGAGTGAAGGAGAGGCAGGAAGGGTGTCTTTGGCCCATCCAGGCAACCATCTGTTTCAAACACATTCTTCTATGAGATGGTACCAACCTGTCTAAATCTCCACAGACTCCTCCAGATGCACCATCCATTAGAACTGTCATTAAACCTTACTACTGTTGCTATTTATTTCCATGCAATTTATTAATATCCAAGTGGGTTTTGCACAGTCCTGCACTGCCACAATGTTTCCATAACTCTGTGAACTTAAGACCAGGGACATGAACTTTTAGCAACACAAATAAAGACCCACAAAGGCTTATAATTTATGTATCTGAATTTTACGTACCGTAAAAGTTAGGTGGTGAGTGTTGTGTGTATGCATAAATAAAGACCGGTCCCCAATAAGAACCGTCTCGAAAAATATGGCCAGAAAGGAGTAATAGCCAAAATATCACAAACCGAAAAGAAACATTGTATATAGTAAAACACGCTGACATGTTTATCATGTTGCCATAGACACAGGTACTGGCACAAACATTCATTAGACAAACATAACTACTGCTTGGATCACTATGTAGCATTGTTCCTTTTTGTTTGTCAATATGTGACAGACAGCTTTTTTTAATTCACTTTTGAGGCTTGGCAGTTTTTGTTTCATTCCACTTGGGTAGCCTATCAGTATGTCACCAATAATAAATCACATTTTTTGATAAATAAGTTCAGATATGAAGTATTATGATGATTATTATTATTATTATTATTACTGGTAGTAGTCAATTGAATACATTTGAGCAGCACAATTCTTTACAGAATAGTAGTAAATTCTATCACTTTTAGGCAGACTGAGTACTGTGGTCCTGCCAAAGGAAATGATTGCCTGTCTCTAATAAAGGCTTATTATGTTGAGGCCATTACGGAGGTCTTGCAGTATCTCACTCTATTCAGTGTGACCTCTTCATGGTGCATTGAACCAATACACTACTGAGTTACTCACTACACTTCCCTCTCCTGCTGAAACCATAGTGTACGTCCTGCTAATTGAAGGTACAAAGCTATAGCCTGTTGAATACATACAGTATATATATGGATGTTTGCATATATTAGTGTATATGTAGACATACTCTAGATGATCTACCATCTGCAGTATGTCTGGCACTTTTTTCCCTGCATATCAGGTCCTGTTGTCGTTGCTAGAATCTATTGTGTCATTATGTCTGTTCATTTATTGTATTTGTTGATTACAGTAATACTGATCGTGATAGGACAACATGCAAGATACACTTCTGCATCTCCCCCACCCTGCCACCTCTCTACTGCAGTACATTTCTTCAGGCTTTCTTCATTCTTACTGCTAACTCATTCTGAATATCACATTATACATAGACAGTAGGCAGGCAGATAATGTATTAGTAATGTACAGTACATTTGTGTAGTCTTTCTCTATCCCCCTCAGGGCTTATAGACAGACAACTGGGTTAGTAGAAAGGATCTTTGTTTGATCACTCAGTCACCCACAGAAATATCGAGCCTAACAATGATAGAATCTGATGATGTGTGATTCTGTAATATGGCTTTTTACTGTGGGGTAAAAAGATAACTTTTCTCCTGCAGGGCAAAAGAGCCAGCCAGCCAATCAGCCAGAGAGTCAGTCTGTAAGCAAGCACATCATATTATGTCCTTAGTGCTAAGGCTGTTTATTTAAAGGGGAAAACCACTACACTGAAAACTTTATTTATGTCATTCTTACGGCATTGGACAGTTCAATCACATGTACAAATCTGTTCCTAAGTGAGACACCATATAACTAATTTCATTACTGTCACTCATATTGCAATTTACACTCACCGGCCACTTTATTAGGTACTCCTGCTCATTAATGCAGATAGCCTGCTCCTCCAAACAGTAAATCATGTGGATGCAACTCAATATATAAAGCTTGCAGACATGGTCAAGTGGTTTAATTTTTTGTTCGACCAAACATTAGAATGGGCAAGATGCTGATCTAAGTGACTTTGACTGGTATGATTGTTGGTGCCAGACGTGGTTGTTCCAGAATCTAAGAAACAGCTGCCCTCCTGGGATTTTCACGACTACAGTCTCTAGAGTTTACTGAGAATGGTGCAATAAACAAAAAACATCCAGTTCTGTGGCCGAAAAACACCTTGTTAATCAGAGAGGAGGAGGAGAATGGGCAGACTTGTTCAAGCTAAAGGCAACAAATACTCAAATAACAGCTCTTTACATTCATTCTGACTTTTCAGAATGTCATCCATTGTCATCCATTCAAGTTATTTAATGTTCACCTCAAAGGATATTATCCAGCTGATACTGTGGTTACATGGCATTGGCCAGCCTATAGAGCCCTATTGTGAACCCGGAAATGCTGAGTACCCAATTTGTTGGAAATGTACAGAATGGGTCCCCAGCATTTTCAAAATGGCCGTTTAAACCAGAAGTGGCCATATTTCAACTCCCGGTGGACCGATTTTGATGAAGTTTCAGTCAATTTTGAGGTTATTATATATAATAGCTCACAAGTTCTGGCGAGCAGAAAGAGAAGGTGACTGGCTGCTGCAACAACACTGCCTTGAAGAGATGCTCCCCTATTTCTTTGCCGCCGGTCATCACCACTACTCAGGATCACATGGCATCTGCGCAACATGCAGCACCTTCCTGCTACTGCCAAGGATGACCTCCTCGCCGGAAGCCATGTGTGCCACCACTCAGATGGTGCAGCTGCAGTGAGTGGAGATATGTTTGGGGAGCAGACATGCATCAAGCAAGGGAAGGGAGTAGGAGTCATGAAGGGCATTTCCACCAACCCTGAGCAGGTCACCGTGTGGATCCAATCTTTCGGCATCTGCTCCCATCTCTCCAAGTCATTGGATGAGATGTACAACGATGCTGGAGCATTGGATAAGACAAGCCCAACAGACAGGGTAAAGGACGGCGGGAGTTGGACGCAGAGGACCGGGCTAAAAAACTCCCACCCACTCACCACAGAGGCTACTACCCTCCACCATATCATAAACAGCCAGGTGGCGGATGGAAAGGTGAATGTGCATTGCATTGAAGATCGGATAGGACATGAGCACACTGTTCTCTTCATTGCTTCATGGGGGATTTCATGCGCCCATCTCAAATAAGGTGGTGGCAATGAAATTCAAGACAAAAGGAGTGAAGGTCAATGGGAAGATCATATGTGACTGTTGAATAAATTCAGATATTGACAAAGAGTCTTCGAGTCATGAAGTACTTGAGTATATTTATTCACAAAAAGCTGAGCTCAAGAGAGATGTACACACCAGGTGGGGTATGCAGATCTCTGCCAGGGCAACATCTGAACAGAGATTATAAAGTAAGGGGGGATAGTCTAAACATCTACAAGGTCTGGTTTCTCTAGTGGGCAACAACAAGGTATGTGAAAGTCTCAAGGGTACCAAACTGTCTGACACTATCATAGAGATTGGTGTCTCTCCCATGGGAGAGACCTCCTGAACAGGCCTGTGACCTATGTATTCTTAGGCACTTATTCAGTGCATGGTGTCATACATGAACTATTGAACCTGGACACACTGGGGACTCTCACATTCCATCGTATTACACTCGTAAATAGTGACAAGGATACAAATTACACCACTCGTAAATAGTAACAAGGATGATAAGAAAACACACCTGGCATCATAATTTCTCCCACAGTGACCTTGAGGCGTTGTTTGCTTGGCTGCTGGTGGTGGGGAGCAAGAGAAGAATGGAACTCTCTGCCCTTTTTGACTACGAGCTCAGTCCGGTCCCTGCATCCATCATCGATGAGTATGGATGCCTCAGAAAGGGTAACAAGTCTGTGATCGTCCAGCATCTTGGAATCCTTGTCCCCAATCCCCAACCACCAGACGTTGTACTCGTTGATGCATCGCAGCTCATCTACCATATGATGTGGCCATCGTCAGGCACCATAGTTGACCTCGAAGCCAGTATGGGGCGCCAGCTTAATCACTACATCACTCAAACATTTGTCAGCTTTAACCGGTATGAGCATGTCTCTGCCACAGATCACGAAAGGCAGAGAAGAGCCGGGGAGAGCTCAACAGAGTACCAACTCTTACTGAGAACCCCTCTACCTAGCCGCGACAAAGTGATGAAGAACGAGACAAACAAGCGGAGGCTGGGTGAGCTCCTGTGCACACATAGCATGGGAGATCACATCGAGATGGTCAGCAGAGCAGACAGTATTAGCTGACGTCTCCCTCATCTCATACATGTTGGATGCAGCCAGGCGTGGAGCTACAGCTGTCCACATTCTCAGCGACGACACTGATGTGTTTGTGTTCATGGTCTATTGGTGCTGGAAGGTGGGTATCACATGCCACCTGCAGATGGAGAGATGGGATGGCACTGTTCTCAACATCAATTCCTACAGAGCACAACGCGCACCTCCATGGACGACGTGCCCATCTACAGGTGTTGCTTTGGAAAGCAGCAGACCACCCTGATCCACCAGCTATGGACATCACCAAGTTTGGATGGGACAAGAAGGAAGAAGAGGAAGCCATCATGCCCATCCTGGATGCAAGCCCAGTTGCTCCTCCTGCCCTGTTGGACATTATCAGCTGTAGCTGCAAAACAGGGTTAAAGCCATGTACAACAGTTCAGCTGCACAGCTGCAGGCCTGGCCTGTACCAGCTACTGCTTCTGCAAAGGCTATGATAGTACATGTTGTAACCCACTCACAGCAAGAAGAGCAAAACAACAAGAATGTAGAGTCTGGAGAAGAAGATGAAGACAGACCAGATGATGAGGATGAGGTTGATGGTGAGGATATGATTTATAACAGCTCAGAGTAGTAGAAGTGCAAGGCGCTCTTGCTTGATGAAAGTTTTCCAGTTGTAACGAGTTGTGTAACTAGTGCACATAGAGTTTTCTGCTCTGATAATTTTGGGTATACTTGTGTTTTAAAGCTGTTCCAGGACTCCTGTGCTCAACATTTCCATTTTCATACCAATTAAACGCAACGTCCTTCAAATCCGACCCGGCATTTGGAACAGCTTCAGTCCTCTTTGTAACGCTGTCAAAACTGTTACAAAGTGCTTACAAAGGATAAATGAAAATGAAAGCGATGAAGAAAAAGAAGGAATTACAATGTGATTTTATCCCCAGAGGAGAAATTTGCCCATGGAATTTGGTCATATACATTAGTAAGACAATGGACATCCACATGAAAAGACACAAACACAACAACAATATCATAAAATGCAGGGGTTAGGCAGGCTATGTTCTAGGCCTACTGCATCAAACCCCTGTTGGCCTAGTCTATCTCAAGCTCAATCCCCCTTAGTCTTCAGCCTAGACTGTGGATTGGTCTCATAAGTAGTTAAAAGCTCAGAGATGTAGTTAGGCGGTAGTCCAAGACATTCCCCACGGGTAATCAATGCAATTTTAATATCAATTCTAAATTACACTGGCAGCCAAAGACATGACGCTAAAATGAGCTGCTTCTTCTTAGTTCCTGTCAGGAGTCTGACTGTAGCATTTTGGACTTACTGTATTTTGGATATACTCTGTTGGGTAAAACAGATGTACCTTTTGTTGAGGTAACCTACAACTAACCTACAATTGTCCATCTATTTCTGTGCGTGATCTTGAACTTGCAACCACTGTTCCTCTCTGCTGATGCAGTTTGTCCTTGTTTGGCATAAGTTTTCATGATTTTCAAGAATGTTCCCCTTGCCACATTAACTTAACTTTAAAGCTGACACGTATTGCTAATTGGAATTCACCTGTGTAGCTGCCTTTGTGATGTAGTTACTTTGTGTGTCATGTGGTGTTTCTCTTATTTTGTCCACCCTTCTGTATATGTATTTTGTGAGCACATTGTTAGTGTGTGGGCATAGTGTTTGTGTATGCGGGTGTAGTATGTGTGGACTTTGTCTGTGTATGCACTTGTGTGTGTGTGTGTGTGTGTGTGTTGGTGTATCTGTGTGTGCATGTGTGAGTGATCCAGGATGACAGTTGAGTGCAGTGCGAGCCAAGCACTGTTGACTTCAAAGAACCAAACTCAGTGGATTTACTCCATACTGGTAGTGGGCTATATAGGTCAACACACACACAGATAAAGAATACATGCACACACACACATGAAAAACACACAGAGAAATACAGAGAGAGAAGATACACAGTTAAAACGTGTGCATTCACACACAAATACAGCACTGTAATTTGACTTTCTCCTTAATTTAAAACAATTCAGTATGTTTGCTTGTACAGTTTGACACAATGCTACATGAGATTATTTCTATTTTAGTCGAAACTTTAGGGACTGGACTTGATTTCTATTCATAAGTGAACCACACATCCCACACTGGGCTTGAGTATTCTGATGGAGTCCACCCTACACACTAAAATCCCATCATGTCTCATATATTGAAGGGACCTTGTCTCAACTATGTAAGCAAGAAAGGCAGAATTAATACTATTTCAAAACTCCTGAACTCCATAAATGTTAACTTGGTCCAAATGAAGCAAAGGAGGAGAATACAAGGCGTCAGTTGTCATTTGAATGCTTTAGCACACCTTGTGTTGTGTTATAACTGTGTACTTTCTGTTATACAAAAATGAATGCATTTTGAAATAAAATTGTAGTGCAAGAAGTTAGTTTTTCTCACCATGTGTCTTTCCACTTAGGGACAAAACTGAAGATGTGAAGCTGAACTGGAGGATGCTGGACCATCTCTACAAAAGACAGAATAAGACAGTGAGATAAAGTTTTAGTGACTAAATAAATGTTATAGTTCAATGCTGAGTTAATTAAATGGCTCAATATTGTGCTAATGTTCTTGTGGAGAAAATGATTTTTTCTTTTGGTGCGTGTTTCTTGAATGTTTATCAGCAATGACCCGTTTAGTATTGACATTTTTCCTCCTAAAGAGTTTCATGCCTGCCTCTTATTACAATGGGATGTGACACAATATAATGAAGGGCACTTAATTGAAATGGGAACAAACTTAATAGGTCAACACACACATATATGTCAACACATGCACACACACACACAGAAAATACCATGATGCACACAAACATGGACAAGACACTCAAACACAGGGATACACAAGTGCTGAGACTTGACTTAAGCTCAGATCAGACCAATTTTTTACCTGTAGCCTACATCTTTCATCAAAATTCTCTTCTTGCATGCCCCCATCCACAGGGAGGTCGGAGGTCAGGGTCAGCTACAGAACCCATGGAACATTCAGTGTTTTGCTCAAGGACACTTGATCAGGATGTATTTTTGCTGTCATGATGACTTAAACCCAGGCCTTGGAGATAATTGGTGTATTTTCTAATGAATCAATGCACTTGGACCTTTATTGGAAACACATTTAGGAAACACAAAAGAAATCATAGACATAGGCACCTTGGAAATATGGCAATAAGAAGTTGATGAAAAGAACTGAAATATTTGGCTCTATGTAGCAAGATTGCAGGGGAAAGGTGGGACGTTTTGTACTGTACAGCGATTACATTTTCATTATTGTACTTTAATAATAGACCGATATATCATCTTCCCAGCCTCATTTCTTTTTCAGGCAGGACATCAGACAGCCTTGATGTCAGTCATTATGCAGTATGTCTGTATCCCCTGGAGCTCTTTCACTGTCCTGTAGACTGTGGAGGTGGTTTTTGTATTGATGTAGTTACAAAACTCACTTTGGTTTGGGTAAATCTCTCTTAGTTGGCAGCGCATTCATATTGACAGTGCTAGTTACAATTGCTAGTTACAATTGCTGGCAAGGTAGAATATATGCTTGACTGTATCGCCTGCACTCACTTAGTTAGAAGGTTGGCTGACTCGGACGCTTTTTTTTCCCTAAGATGAGTTTGCTTTGCTATTTCAGCCAAAAGAACAGGCAGAATGAGCTGACAGACAATTCAGATGCTGGAGCAACACAGCAGAGAAGGGTAAGAACAGGGTAAAATAGGAGTTCATGTTAGGCTATTTACAGGATTCATATAAGATCCTTAAATGCTTAAAGATACATATAGGTAACTGACAAAATAATGGAAACACCACATTTTGTTGCGCTACAGTTATTACATTACATTATTATAAACACATTTATTTTGGATTGCCTTTAAAACTTCAAGGATTGGACTCAGAAGCCATTCATAAGAAAATCACTTTCTGTCCTGTGCTTGAGTATTCTGATGGAAAGTCTTCCTACACCCTAAAATTGTTATCAAAATTGCATGTGGAGAACTGCATACACACACACACTTTTAAGTTAGGTGCCCTGAACATAGAGAATACATAGTCACACAACACGCACACACAAAATGGACAGAGAGCATATCCACTTATACACTAAACACAAAAAAACACACAGAAAGAAAACAACCAGTCAGAGCCCAGATGGCCTGTTCTGTCCCCTTTTCCCTGCTCTCATTAAATATAAACTATCTGAGGGAGCGATAAGTCACAGGTCCTCTCACACACACGTACACGCCAAACCCTAATGTCATCAGGATTAAAAGGACCTGTCACACACTCACACACACATAGACACAGCGACAGTTACATCATCTGAGGGGTAAAGGGCCTGTCTGCAAACATTTAAAGACGTTTTCAGTGGTTGGTGCAGACATCACAGTCCCTTAACACACACATAGTGTAAATTATGTAATACAGTGTAACTTGCTGCTTCCCTTTGGTAAGTCTCTCACACACTCATGTTTTGGCTGTGGCTTGGGGCGACAGGTTGGCCTAGCGGTTAGAGAGACCGACCCATCACCAGGAGGGTGTATTCCAGCTGTGAGCTGGTGATTGAAAAATGACTGGTGCCACAGCTACAGTGCCCACCAACACTGCCAAAGTGCCCTTGAGCGAGGCACTTAACCCCCAACTGCTCCAGGTGCGCTGTCCGATAGCTGACGCCTACGCTGTCCTCTGACCTGAAATGTACATGTGTGTGGGGTGATATGTTGTGTGTGTATATCTAGGCAGGGGTGTGCAAAGAAACAAATTCACTGTAAATAAAGTTGATTTCATTTTAGAGATCTGAGCAGTGGAAATTGAGCTACCGTATGTTAGAGCAATTAAAAAGTCTTAATTCTGAACAATGGGTACAAACAAAAAGTGTGCATACGTCACTTTCCACCCAGGATTTGGAATTTATAAGAATCAAATGGGCGGTGAGACTGTGTGACCTGGACACATACAGTCTTTTGTCTTTTGATTCTGATTAGTGTGATATTGCAAGTGGGCAAAAAAAGGATAATGTCAAAGTGTGAATTTGGGTGGCATTTTATTTAGAGCTTTTTTCTTTCACTACATTGTGTTAGGATGTAGTCTAGTTTAAAAAACGTTCACCATGATTACATAATGACGCTATCTTGAGTAAAGAGTTTTGCCACCAAAATCCAAAATTATGGTGGTCCCTTCTCCTCCTCCAGCAGGTCCCTTCTCCTCATCCATTGTTCCTGCACATTTGCTCTGTGTGCAGTAATGTGCTTCTTGAAGTCACACCACTTCCTCTTAACCTCATCCAGGGTCCGGGGTTCTGAACTAACAACATTTACTGCTGCACTTACCTTTTGCCATTCAATATATTTTATCTTGTTTGTAACGCCAGAGCTACGGCTTCCACATAATAGACTTTTTCTTTTTTCAATTTCTCCAACCATTACTTCAACTTCAGTCTGTGAAATTTCACTGCTCTTCACACTCTTCACCAATGCTTTCGCCATTTCTTCTCAAAACTAAAACAACAACAATGGACATTTATATTCAAACCAGGCCAGTTGGGGATGTGTTGGAATCCATCCATGGTAAATTGTGGTCATGGCCATAAAGCTTGTGCATGTACACACAATTTCAGGATGATTGAGATTTAGCAGAAAAAAAAGGAAAAAAGGTTTTATAAATCTGATGAAATTCTGTTTTGTGCTTACACAGATTTCTAAAGTTTATGCATCTGGACCCTGCTTTCTTGGTAGGCTGGGATGCTTATCTTGTGCTCATAGTGTCATGGGTTTCATTGAGATGCTACATCTTGTGAAAAAGGCTCTTGACACAGTGTCTGCAAAGGATGCTCTTCGTCAGCAGCTGCGCTGTGGCACAATAGTTCATCTTCTTTAAATTTTCATGGGTTTTGAAGAAAAAATACGATTTCAGACACACTGGAAATCCATAGCAGTGAGATGCATGAAATATCTCAGTAATGAAAAAAAGACATAAATTATCTCCTGTGCTAACAGTGATGTTGTCCAAGGTGATGCTGTAATCAGATATAAGGTGAAAAGGGCAAGAGGTCGTGGCTCATCATGTTGTACAACTGTTTAGACAGGCTTCTTAGCTGTCTTAATGTGCGGAGGCAAGTCAATGAGAACAACACTTTCTGAGGCATAGGGAAACACAGCGCTCTCTCTCTCTCTCTCTCTCTCTGTGAAGCAGCCCCCAGGTCTTGTTCCGCCATGACCCTTTGCCTTGTTATCTGTCCTCTTAATTGACCTCTGCTCGTTATCTCCTCTTAATTGAGGACCTCTAAATCAGCCTTTAACAAGGAGAGGAGGGAGCCGCGTGACCTATGACATCACAGCTCCTCTGGGGATTTCGAGTGATCATACACAGACATAAAGAAATAGACACAGACATAGACATGCCGTGCACACTTGCACGCAGTGACACCTACACAAGACACCCACAGGCAAACACAGTGCACAGTGACACAGACACACTCACAGTGCCACACACATACGGGTGGACTGGGATTAAATTAAATTAAATTTTAAAAAAGGTGTCCCAGGACCTTCGAGACTCGCCCACCACAATCAACCCACAGATACTCCACCCACCACCCTGCTCCTCACAAGATGGACACATGTGGGGGGGGGTTGGGGGCAGATGGCCCCTCTCTCTATGGAGCCAGTGGTCCAGTCTACCTGTCAAGCTGAGGCTTTTTTAAAAATCTTTTACTGTCGTGTTGCTTTGCTTACCACTGGCCCACAAGTTGACCAGCCCACTGGGAAAACTCCCACTGCTCCAGATGGCCAGTCCGTCACTCGGCAGCCATATTGGAATTACTTTCTCGGGTGTGGGAAAGCAAAGCAGATGTAAACAAAGGCCAACTCAAGTGTCTTTGGCCAAGATTAACCAACATTTGTCAAAAACCCAAGACAGAGAACTGTTCCATTTTTAGATGGAGCAATTTTGACCTTATATGCTGATTTACTCTCAGCAACCAATCCCTATCCCCTATTACCACTCTACACTGTCCCATTAGTCTTATCCATATACTGTCAATTCTACATATTTCATATACACTTTATTTAATATTATTATCATCACTATTATTGTTATTATTGTTATTATGTCATATTGTGTTATCAATATTTTTGTTAATAGATGAAATTTGAAAATGCAAATACTGTTCGGAAAAACTAACAACTGATAATTACTTCCTAAATTGCAATCGTGGATCTGAAAGTCTTTATTAGTCGTGTCTTACTGTGTGTGTGTGTGTGTGTGTGTGTGTGTGTGTGTGTGTGTTCACATTTTCAGATGTTTGATTTATATTTTATATTTGATACCTATTGTAAATAGTGTGCTTCGTTTTTTACTGTAAATATTGTTTTTGC
>OOFE01050420.1:28925-40282 GCA_900323365.1 Monocentris japonica
TGTCGACAGTTTAATATTGCATCCGTATCTCTTCTTTCTTCTCCTTCAGCAAGGTGTGTGTGTATGTGTGTCCAGGAAAGCCTATCTCCTGCTCTTGCACATTACATTCTCAGCAAGGGGTGTTTCAGTGTGTGTGTGTGTGCATGTATATGTGAGTTTGAAAACCTATCTCAAGCTCTTTCAACCAATAAGTCTTGCTACAACAAGGTGTGAGTGTGCATCTGTATCTCTGTGTGTGTGTGTGTGTGTGTGTGTGTGTGTGTGTGTGTGTGGTGTTTGTGCAGACTATAACCCTTTCTACAAGTGTACTTACAAATATACAGAGATCAAAGTAACTCACTATCCAATAAATCGGCAGAGCAATGGGGTAGAATCAGTGGGGCAGGGTTCCTCCAGGGGGTCGCCAGATTCTTGAGCGGAGTTGTAAGGATATTTGAGGAATGTGGAAAATAAAGTTCAGATATGGACAGACAAAAATTTCCTTTCCTCTTCTTTTCTATCTTCTCTCTCTTCTCTTGCCTCCTTTCTTTTCCTTTTCTTATTTTCTGTTGTTTCTTCTCCCCCATCTATTTTTCTCCTCATCACAGATACATCAAGACACCAATATTCCGCTTAAGCTTTTTACCAGCCTAATATCAACGCTGGCTTCTCTCCACAGATAAATAAGAAGGTATATAAGGTAGAACAGCGTTAACTGTGATGGTAGCTGAAAAAGAAACAAAGAAAAGTTTGTTGTTGAAATGGAAAGGTTAGGGTTAATGGAGAGAAATTAGACATCTTGTCACCATCATCTGAAAGCTAAATCTAAGCTAAGTTAGCGATGTGAGGAAATGACTATCTCCAAAAATCTAAAAAAAAAAAAAACAGTATCAGATTCAAAAATCATGTATCAGTTCAAATTCTTTCTAAAACTGAAATGAGGTAAATATGATGAGATTTTTCTCTTTGTTTTGCAAAATAATAGATATGTGTGAACTGGTGAGTGACAAGTGAGCCAGGCAGCCAGCTGGCCAGCTAGTTGATCGGTCAGTCAGCCAATCAGCCAGCCAGTCAGCCAGTAATCCAGCCAGCTAGTTAATCATCCAGACAATACTGCACGGTGACAGTTCTTTATTGTACTTTAACCTCATTGTGTAGTATTTGACACCCAAAGGAATTTAACTGAGCGGTCTCTCACATTGGGAGCCAGGCTCATTAAACCGAACTAGTACTATTCCACACCAGACACTTCCACACCAGGGACTCTTCCCAGCCCCTTGTCCAAGCTTTAGTCATCTCTCACCCAGACTACTGCAACTCCCTCCTAAGCAGCCTCCTGAAACACTCTTTCCAGCCCCTACAACTCGTCCAAAATGCTGCAGTCCATGTCGTCCTCAACCTCCCTAAATACTCCCAGGTTGCCCCCCTCCTACACTCCCACCACTCTTTACCCTGTGGCTGCTCACATTGAACTGAACACCTCTAGGTTGTGAAGGGATCAGCACCACAGTGCAGACCTACACACCAGCCCATGTTCAGCATTCTAGCACTTCCCTCCCTGTGATGACCAGTGGCCAAATTTATAAATGCACAAAACGTATGTGTACGCCACTTTCCACAGGATTCGGAATTTATCAAAATTGAAATTGTCTGATTAGTGTAATATAGTGAGTAGGCAAAGAAAGGATAAAGTCAAAGTGTGAATTTGATACAATAAGATCCAAACTGGGCGACGCACCAAGTTCCATCTGGGTAAGTGGATCTGTGTCTCCCAAGTCGTTGGACACAAACCACTGACCCAGTTTGACCCAGGATATAAGCCACACAGAGAGATCTGGGTCCCCTCTCCTCCTCCAGTGGGGTCCCCTCTCCTCCAGTGGGGTCCTCTCTCCTCCTCCAGTGGGACTTTTGCTCTGTGTGCATTAATGTGCTTCTTGAAGTCACACCACTTCCTCTTGACCTCATCCAGGGTCCGGGGTTCTGAACTAACAACATTTACTGCTGCACTTACCTTTTGCCATTCAATATATTTTATCTTGTTTGTAACGCCAGAGCTACGGCTTCCACATAATAGACTTTTTTCAATTTTTCCAACCATTACTTCAACTTCAGTCTTCACACTCTTCACCAATGCTTTCGCCATTTCTTCTTGAAACTAAAACAACAACAATGGACATTTATATTTAAACCAGGCTAATTGGGAGTGTGAATCCATTCATGGTAAATTGTGGGCATGGCCATAAGGCTTGTGCACCCAGGGTTTTGCAGGGTTTCATAAATCTGATATTTCCTGTTTTGTGCGTATACAGATTTCTACACTTATGTATACACAAAGTTTAATGCATCTGGCCCCTGGTCATCGCTCCACCTGGACTGCACATTTCTTCATCTTGTTTCCCCAATGGTGGAATAACCCTCCCATTCCATTCAGAGCAGTGGAGTCACTCACCAGCTTCCTCTGTAGGCTGAAAACTTGTCTCTTCAAGTACATCACATCACTTTGGTGATCTAGGAATCTATTCTTAGTCTACCGATGCAGTCATTATTCATACGTCACTCTGGATAAGAGCGTCTGCTAAATGCCTAAAATGTAAAAAGTAAAATGTAAACCTAGGGGCCAAGCTCATTAAAACATAATAGTACTCCTGTCAAGCCGGGACCCAAACTAAGTAAATGTCGTTTCTCACCCTGGGACCCAGGCTCATTAAAAGATACTAGTACTCTTCTCATGTGGAGACTCACAACAAGTAAATGTAGTCTTTCACCCAGGGACCCAGGCTCATTAAAACATATTAGTACTCCTGTCATGTGGGGATACCTCAGGAACAGACTCCCAACCCATTTTGGGCCCCGGCCCATAGTTTAAAAAATGAAACCCTCCGTTGGCACTTGAGAGAACAGAGCTAAAGCATCACTAACGTCTCCTTGTCCAAATTATTTTGATGCCCACTGGACTTTCCATCAGTCGTCCTGTTGCTAATAACAACAAGAGGGTTGGTCCAGAGGTCATTCAGCCAATCAGCATCTGATGCTGTAAATGAAAAGTGGGATGCTTATCTCTTTTTTCTTTTCTCACCTTCTCTCTTCTCTCATGATTACATTGCTCGCTCTCTGGCTCCCTCTATGATTATCTTGGTCTCTCGCCCTCTTTCACTCACTCATTCCATCAGTGTCTTTCTATCTCTCACTCTATGGTTATCTCTCTCTGTCAATCTCTGTCTCTCTTCCCTTGCTTCTCCCAATGTGTCTCTCTCTCTCCAGCTCACAGTAATCACCGTCTTTCCCCTATAGAAAATGTAGTTAACAGACAGATGACTGCAATCAGCCTTAGTTCAGCCTAGGGTCAGTGCACTTAATAGACTGTGTGTGTATGCGTGTGTGCATCTAAGTTGTGTGTGTGCGTGTGTGTCTGCGCACACGTGTATGTGTCTGTGATTTAGTGTGTCCAAAGTATGACAGTGATTGAGGCATGGCACTCTTCTCTGCGTGGTGATGATGTCAATTCACAGTTCTATTAAATTCCAGAGTAGATTGGACGCCATATGATCTGCACATTGCAGCGATATTATTATTAACAGTGTCCTTATGAAACCTCTTATCTCCAACATCACCTTTTTTTAATTTTACTTGAAAGCTAACATTGATTACCACATGTAAAAAATGTTCAATGACCCCTGTGATCAGACCAAACTGTTGATAATGCATTGTAAAATGTTGAAAACAAATTATCAACAATGGGAAATGCAACCCATTTCTGAAAAGATTAAACAAAGGAGATACAAGGTTTCTGCAGGACACTGATGGTGTGTTGATATCTACTGCGAGGGAATAATGAGAAGGCGAGGAGTGGAAGATGGGAAAGGAGAGGCACAGAACATGAGGGGATGGGAGAGGAGATGAGAGAGGAGAGGAGAGGGGAGGAGAGAAAGGAGAGAAGATAGGAAAGGGGAAGAGGAGAGTAATGAAAGAAAGGAGGAAGATGTTCAGAGGGGAGAAAAGAGTTAAAATGGAGAGGAGTGTATCATAATCAAGCTCTAGTTGGACTCGCTATTATGTCGCCTTGACCCCATTAGCCTGTGTTTTTACATGCACCCATGTGGGTAAAGCAACTCTTTGCTACTGTGATTGGTTGGTTCAGTGGATGAAGAATTCAGGAAAGCAGCCCCAAAGGCAGCCATGCCACCATAAATCAGGAAATTCAAATTATCCCATGGTTAACAAGCAAATATGAGTGGAAATGAACATGACAAATGATTCATGAGGCTGGATTCAGGCTAGAGGGAAGGAGAAACATTTGCAATGTTAATTGACAGGAGAACAATAGGTCTAATACACTCATGCAGGAGAGGGTGGAAAAGAGTTTAAAAGAGAAGGAGAGGAGGGAGGAGAGGGAGAGAGGAGAGGACAAGAGAAAGGGGGAAGGGAAGAGATGAGAGGAAAGATGAGGAAAGAAAAGGAAAGAAGAAAAATTAGGGGGGGTGAGGTTTGAAGTGTGCAGGGAAAGGAAAAGAGAGGAAGTGAGAGGTAGAAGAGACAATGAAGAGAGACAAGGGGAGGAGGGGTGACCAGAGAGGTGAAGAGAGGGAAAACACTCTCCCGGAGGGGAGAGGAGAGGAGATGAGAAGGCAGGTGAGGATGAGGAGAGGTGCAAAGGACAGAAGAGCCAGATGGAATTAGAGGAAGAGCAGGAGAGGAGGAGAGGACAGGCAAGGAGGAGGGGAGAGGAATGGAACGGCAGGAGAAACTCAAAGGAGTGGAAGGAAGAAGGGGAGTGGAGGGCAGGAGAGAGTGTAAGGGCAGGATACAGAAAAAAAGAAAGGATAGGAAGAGAGGGAATTTCATATGTCAAAAATGGCGTAATTGAATGCTGCAGGAAAGAATAAAGGACAGCAGGGTTGTTACTTTTTGGCCAAGCTGTAAATCTGGAACTCATGATAATGTTCAACTACAATGTTTACTATAAACATAATCCTCCCCATAACCTGCCTAACCCTAACCTTAAAATCCAGACGGAGAAAACAAGCAATTTTTGAATTTGGGTCTTGGCCGGAAGTGAAAACTGGAGAGGAGATGAGGTGAAAGGGAATGAGAGGAGAAGAAAGGAGATGTGAGAAGAGGAAAAGGGAGAGAGGGGAGGCACAAATAAGGTGATTTCACAGGTTAGAGCAGAGGAGGGGATGCATAGTATTACAGGATGAGGAGAAAGGATTTTTGACATCAGCCCCAAGGGAGAAGAGAAGAATGGAGAACAGAGGAGAACAGCAGAGGTTGAGAGGATAGGAGAGGGATGAGGATAACTGAAGAAGAGGAGAGGTGGGGAAAGGACATGAAGAGATGAGAGAAGACATCACATATATGTCAGTGGTGATGGCGTAATTGAGTGCTGCAGAGCAGAATCGAGGAAAGGGGGGAAAGAAGAGAAGAGAGATGTAAGAAAGGGAAAGGGGGGGGTCCACGGAGGAGAGGAAATGTCACGTCAAAAATGATGTTGTAATTTACTGAATGGAATCAATCAGGAGAGAAGAGAAGATGATATAAGAAGATAGAGTAGGGAGGAAGAGGAAATCAAGAGGGCAGCAAATATCAGAGATGATGCCATTTCACTGCTCCAGAGCAGAATAAAGCCCCAAGAGAGAAAAGGAAAGGAGAGAAAGGGCAGAGGGAAAGATGATGCAAAAGAAGAGGAGAGGACAAGAGATAAGACAATAATATAAGATAATAATAAGATAGGACAGAGGAGAAGAGTGAAAAGGCCAGAGGAGGAGAGGACAGGTTTTCCTTTTTTCAGAAGCGACAGTAATCAGTGCAGATCAGAGTGGACGGTCACTGAGCAATACACTGATCCCTTGTCTGCTCCAGAGATGCTGCAAATGGCTGACCCTGGCCTGTGACCCCTCTGGTGGATTACATACTGTACAATACTGTATGTGTCTCAGACATATAAAATAAAAAGAATCATTTGTAATTGTCGTTTTTTTTTGACATGTCATTGATTTCCTGGCTCCGAACCAAACCATCCATTTGGCAGCAGGCATTCTGCATCTCTCTTAGAAATTGTTGTGTTTAATTCAGTTGGGTATATACACAATCATCCAAGAAAGTGAGAACCCATCAGACCAGTAAATCTTGTACTATTGATCATTCTTAAATGCTATTCGGTTCCCCATGCTACTGTAAAATACACATCAGTAATGCTGCTTGGCTATTACCCTTGTTAAATGCTAATCAACTCATCAGTGAGGCACATTTATCACGCTTGTGCCCATGCTGAAATTCTTTTAGCTAATTGAGGTAACAGACTCAACCTGCTATAGCAACCTGCTGGCCGCTGCCTTGTGGACGTGCTGTTCAGGTAACTGGTGACGTCAGCATGACTAATGCAGACGGCTAATGTTTAGCCTTGCTGTCAATACTAAAATGCTATATATTAATATGCTAACCTGCAAGGCTACTGCAATATAATAACTGTCACTGTATTTGAACGCCCATACTACTCTTACTTAACCTACATACAGTTTGCTGATAAATGGGGGTTAACAAGATGATTTATTTTGACAGTAAATGAATAAATGAGCAATAACCAGGAATTGATAGCGGTGACATGTCCCATAGATTACAAATTATATACTGTAAAAAAAATGATTAGTGGTGAAAAGTAGGCTCATTTTGATTTTCATCTGTGTTGTTTTATAGCTTGGCCTGGTCATGTGATGTATTCAGTATACTGCAATATGAACGGTCCGCTGGTAGTAATATGCTGATTCATTACTTGAGTGTACAGTATGTAGTACAAACTGATAGTGATAGTACGCACTATGTAGTAGGTTAGTGTCCGGTTTCCAACACAGTGTGTCTTTTTAAATGTTTTCTCCACCCACCATGCTAAAATGCTTTTTATTCACACTACAATAAGAGCTAACCGTGCCAGTTTGTACTGTGTTTGATGCTAAAATGCTAATCAGACGATCAGTAGCATGGCATTGCAGGTGGCTAATGTCCACATCACACATATGCTGCAAACTGCCCCTGACACAAAGAGGCAAGTGTAGTGTGTGTGTGTGTGTGTGTGTGTGTGTGTGTGTGTGTGTTCCCATCTGCTTTGTGTCTGCAATCAGTAGCAAAGTTCACCTGGGGGACAAGCCTTTGGGGAAGAGAGGTGAAAGGAGAAGATGAGAAGTGAGAGGAAAAGAAAGCAGTGCCAAGGCAGGAGTAGGGAAAGGAAGCAATGTATGAAAGGGAGTGAGAGACAGCAAACATTTGAAACTATTTCAAGAATTGTTACTGAAGTCACTTTGCCTGCTGTGCTGTAACCTCAGATGAACCATACCAGTAAAAAGTGACTATGAAAAGTACTTATTCACCTTTCCTCAGCCTAATGTTCTGTCAAAATAATTTAGTCCCTGTGTTCCTTCATTCCTTGACTCATCCCCCTGGACACACTGAGCGTTTCACCCTCCTTAAATATCCTTTTAAATTTTCAAACAGCATAAATTAGCAAAGATGGACAAGAAATTAAGTGTGATTGCATAATCTCTAATCCCTAGGCATGCCTGCAGTACCGAATGGGCCCGCTGAGAGATTGATTTACCCTCTTTCTGCAGGCAATGTGTATTGGTTTGCCTGCAAGTTATTGGGCTCCTCTAAGCATGCTTTTGCTGGAGGTCTTAAGTGATTGGAAACAGTGACAAAATTGAAGAGCATGAATGGTCTTGCTTTTGAGAGGGGCGAGGGGCATGAGTCCATAGATTCTGAACTTGTCCAACAGATGGATAGTCCAAGGCAGGACTGGAGGAAAGTTTTGAGGTGAATGACAATCAAGAGGGGTTTGTCTTGAGATTTGATTACAAAATGCTTAGATCAGCACAGTTTCTTTGAATATGAGTTAAGGCCATAGAAATTGAATTAACTGTTTAACAGATTTTGTTTTCAGAAAACTGAGGCGCGCCAGCAGGGACACGCTTGAAAGCAGCAGTCAAGAAGAAGGATCAGCATAGACTGACAAACAGACAGGGCTTAAATAGGGCATGGGGACAATTAGTCAATGCATGTCAGCTGTGCCAATTAATGCCACCTTCTCCTCAAGGTAGTTGTCACAAGGTTTATCTTGAGATTTGTAAGTAGGGAGGTAAGGATGGTTCTATGTTATTTGGGCCTCCAGCCCTTAGAAAGCCACACAAATTTGTCTGTCTGTCTGAGGTTGTCAAGGCTATGGTCAAAGATCTGGGACTACACAAAATGTCATGGCCTGTCCTACTATGTCAGCAATATATTGAGCAGGTAAAATGGCCTTTAAGCTTATCTTTAAAGAGACAACCTTTTAATGAAGTATATCCCATGTACAGTGCATTTTCTAACCTTAAAGGAGGTGAAAACTATTAAAAATAGATGCCCAGAGGCTGGATATTTTTTTGACTTGATTCAGTCACTTTATACATTACACTTTATGCATCAACTCATCAGTGGGCCAGAGTGTTCAAAAACTCTGGTGTTATTATGAATATAAAAGTTGCTGTCTAGCGCTCTTTTCAAAAGGAGCATTCAGTCAATGCATCTTGGACTATTCCCAAGTTTGAGATGCATTGGGGATGCTTGCCACTGATAAGAATGAGAGAAGGGAAACGCAGATGTTACACATGCTGAATGAGGACAGTTTCCATTCAGGTGCCAGATGATTTTAATAGATACTACAAATACTGCAAATACAGCAAGAGAACAGTCTTGGATTAATACAGACTTCGTTGTTGGCTGTTATCATGACTGTTCTACGTTCGACTGGGCTAACTTCCTTCTAAGACTGTACATAACACTTGTACAGAACGATATGCAGTTCATATACTGTCTTCCCATTAGCAACGGCCAAAAGAATTCAGTAACAACGTTAACGGTCATAAAATGAATTATCAGTACACAACATGAAATGTGCAGCTTAGTAACTAAGAAAATACTGCTCATTTCAGCCACTGAATATAATATCTTATCTTAATCCACCCTTATCTCTATAACCTCTTACATGGAAACATTACAATGGTAAGGTCAGGTCACTACTGTTAAGCCATACAGCTAACGTTAGCGTGCTTGACGTGCTTACATTAGCTATAGAAGCTAGCGTTAGTTAGCTGCCTTCTTTTCTGACATAAATAAACTTGTAACATGGCACCACAAACCAGCATAAACGTAACATAACTAGATATATATCGCTTGTGCACTTTTCCTCACCTGCAAATACAGCAAGAGAACAGTCTTGGATTAATACAGGCTTCGTTGTTGGCTGTTATCATGACTGTTCTACCTTCGACTGGGCTAACTTCCTTCTACGAAAGGATTACCGCGCCAGTCACCACTGTAACCAAGCCGCTACTGCCACCTACTGACGTAAAAGGATATCGTCTTAGAGCTACTTCAGGTGGAAGCAGGTGCGTTTTCCACTGTTTTATAAGTGACACAAAGTGTTTTAAATAATAATAACCAGAACAATAATGGTGGGGGGGGGGGACCAAGATAATAACCCAAACTAATACAATAATAATCCTGGGCATAATATTCCCCACTAAAATGTCCAGGGTGCCACACTGAGTCAGAGACACTGAGCACAAAGATAAACCTGTTTGGGATGAGCTGTCCTTTCTAAACCACAAGTGCTATGCTGCAAAACAGTGACATTGATCTTTTAACAGCTGTTAAGCTGCTTAAGTCGCTCTGTGATTATACTGTATCTCAACGGGACAAGTTAGGGGACCTCGTGAAAGCTGCTCTGGATGTTACTGGTGCTATCCAGTTTGCCACAGTAAATAATCTTAAAAGCTGTGGACTGTTCAAATTCCGTGTTGGCATTATTTTTCTGTGGATTTTTCTGAAATTCTGTGGATGTTAAAAAAATTGCAGAAATTGCTTTTTCTTTGTCAAACTCAAGGTAAATCAGGCATAATACATAATGAAAGGCCCAAAACACACATATTCTTTTAAGGCATTTCTGTTTTGTTGCACAGAGTGTAGTGGAGAGAGACAGGAATGATGGGAGAGAGAGGTGCATGACATTTGACAAAGGTCCCAGGCTGGCTTTGAACTCAGGACATTGCAGTTACATGGTATGTACCATTGCCAACTGAGCCATCAGAGGGCCCACAGGCAGATTTAATGTACTTACAGAAACGCCATTTCGATGGTGTCTGTAATTCAATGTCTTGAGCTGTTACAAATTTTGGATTCTTACAAATGAACTAATTCTACCCACTGCGACTGCAACCTTGGTGTCTTAGGAAAAAGAAACAGGGTTTTCAGGGGTGAACACACAAAAATGCCATGACATAACCACTAAAAATACAATGTAAAAATACAAGTAATGGGAATTTTAAAGCTGCTACATATAGAATATTTACCTCACCTGCGTTTATTCAATGTGTCCCTGGGTATGATTTCCCGCAAATTGTGCAGAATTGACTTGCGGCACAAAAAAGTGCCTCAACCAAAACAGGAAGAGGACCGCCTCGAAGGACTGCTGCATCTCTGGTTGATTGTTTGCCAACTTCAGTCAATTTCCTTTGTACACAGAAGGATGTATGAATATTGTAAGTAAAAATTCAGTGATGAATAGTTCAGTATTTTGTAAGTATAAGTTATGAAATTTTGTTTTGACATATCACATAATAGACAATGTTTTACATCTGAACTTCATCCTTGTTAACACTCTGCTTCATAAAGCATTTGAGATTTTATATGAATGTGGTGCATCTCTTTGAATTTCTGTTGTGAATACAGTATGAACTGGTTAATTGTTGTTAACCATATTTCTCAATCTCTCAAACTCAACCTCTTTACACCAGTAGCATTTTTTACAATCCATTTGAACTGCTAGAATGTTCTCCTTTCTGTATACAAATACATACATACATACATACATACATACAGTACCAGTCAAAAGTTTGGACACACCTGACTGTTTCTCATGATCTTAAAGACATTTTGATCTAAAGGCTGATGCTTAAATGCTTGAAATTGGTTTCTCAGACAAATATAAATAGTGAAGTTGATCCCTATGTATGAATTTCTTTTCAAAACTAAAATTTAAATTAAAAAAAAAAGTTTTTTTGAAATGCACCCCCAATGAGTAGTTTTCATTTAGAACTTGAAATTTTAAATTTAGAGGTGGAGAATGTTGAAGATCAATGATTAAATCATTATTTTAAAAGCACACATAGTGATTGTGGCCTTTAAAAGTTCATTTGTGGAATTTCTTTGCTTGTTAATGCCGAATGCCAAAGGGTGGCTACTTTGAAGAATCTAAAATCTAAGATAGTATTGATTTGTTTCACATTTTTTTGGTCACTGCATAATTCCTTTCATGTTATTTCATAGTTTTGATGATACTATTATTCTAAAAT
>OOFE01050424.1:10250-25135 GCA_900323365.1 Monocentris japonica
AATGGTCGGGTCTCGACAGTTGCTGACTGGACCCTGTGTCCAGTGAATGATAAAATACCCATTAAAGTACATTTCCCCCCGGTCCAGGAGTAAGGGACTTATTTATCCCCACTGTAATTAGATTGCTAATTTGGACATTAATTGATTTAGTGTCTTAAGTTGTATTTTGCACCGATGAATGACTTTGTTTTACATTATATCAAGCTACTGACTCCCTGTCTGGTCTAATGTTTTAATGTTTTATTGTGCTGTTATGTTGTGTTTTCATTGTGTTTATTGTGTTTATATTACGTGTTTTCATTATAAACCCTGTCTGCAAATCACATTTCTCTCATGGGACAATAAAATTCTGAAATGAATTGACTGACTGCTCACCCTTCTCCCAGAGTCAAAGTCCCATTCATTAATTTGTCACTGACTGTTTTTCTGGACCTGCCTTATTTTCTGCTCTGCCCCATCTGTAATTGTTTGGTGAGTTGCCCAGAAATGGCCTCTAAGCTTAAACAGAGAGACGAGAGATGGGGAGGAAGAGTCCTTGGCATCAGATAACAGTTGTCCTGTCCACAAGGCCAATGTAAGAATCAGTATCCTGAAAACCTATGGACCTGTAATTCCATTCTGGGCTCTTGTATCTGGGTATGGCCAGTAGATTTGTATGGTTGGGATTTGTAGTGTATTCTCTGGTGAAGGGAGTCAAAGGGAGGATTACAAATAGCAGGCAGTGTCCCATTATCACACCCAGTCCAGAGTAGCACAGGAAGGTCCAGGTGGCATGGAGTTACAAGCAGAATGCACACGGATACACATAATGAGAGAGGAGGCAGTGAACAACAGATCTGACTGCAGTGAGAAGGATTACAGTCAATCAGTCAATGTTGAGCTAAAATTTATGGTTGGTTAATGACCTCTTACCATTGTCCAGTCAGTGTACATTCTCATTTAGAGCTTGCCATCACTGCCAGCTGAAATACAGAGACATGATCCATTCCTGATGTATTCTGAAATCCATCAAGCGTTGCCAGATTGGTTTTGGTTGTCAGGTTAGCAGTGGCTGCCACAATGATCATTTACGGGGTGTTCACCAACTGTCAGTCAGGCTGATTAGATGGGTCTTTTTTTGTTTTCACTTGGTGTCTGAATACTGCACCAATCCTGTATCACATAACGCATGCAGAGAGCATCCCTTTCAGCATTCCCACAGGGTCTGTAGGACACATACCATTTATTGTAGCTTGTTCCAGTGGATGCCAAATAGTCAATTTGGCCTGGCAAAACAGAAAATTAAATAAAATATTTAATGCCTCTTTACATAGTACAGAGTACACAGACCCAAGAATGATGCTCCCCACACTGAAAAAAAAAAAACACTTGAGACCCACTGACATTGAAAACCCATGGATGAATCCAACTGTTTGTTCTGAATCTCTGCCAGGAAGGTGTTAGGGGTATTAAGTACAGCTAGGTGAGGCCACAGAGACAAATTTGCCAAGTTGTTTATTATGAGCATCCTGTCCCTCTATGAAGGTAGCCACCTCTGTTTAGACAGCTTTGCTTCAATTTCCTGAGACGTGTCCTCCCAGCTGCTAGTGATCCACCCCACTGAACCCAGCTTCACCCCTAACAATTTAAGCCCTGTCTCTCACCACTGCAGACAACCTGGTGGCTGTGGAGGAGAAAGGCCCTGCACATTGCACAAGCCTCACATTGCAGAGCCTCGCTCCTACCCCAGTTGATCTTGGCAGGCAGTGCTCTTTTAAAAATATGGAGGCTGTCGTCTGCGCCCCCAACGTCCAGCCCATTAATAGCTGAGTCATCCACCCAAGTAGATAGAAAATTGGCCTCCTTAGCCCTAACTCAGTTGCACATAACCCTGCAACTTCCTCTTGTAACTTCAAGGTGTAAATCTGAAAGTGTGAAGCTATAGTAGACTAACCCAGACCAGCCTGTTCAGGCGCCCACCCACCATAATTAAACATGAGGCATTGTTGCATAACATTTGATATAAAATTAGGTCCAAATCCAAAACCTTAAAGCACTTTAAAAAGAGACACTGTCACGACCGTGCCTCTGTCTCCCCTTATCTTTCCTGTGTTTCCCATTCCTCCTGTGTTCCATGCCTCGGGTTTTGTCTCTCTCTGTGTTTCTATGTGTGTGTGGGCGTGTGTTTGTATTCCTGTCCTGCCTCCTACCTGGATCCTACACACCTGCCTGCAATCTCCTCATCCCATCAACCCTCCTGCATATATACCCCGGCTTTCCTCCCACTCATCGCCAGATTGTTGCTTCTGTTTAGTGGTAGCTACTCTCCAGCCTCACCTCGTTAGATATATCCTATGCTTGTTTTCTCGTGCTTGTTGCCTTTAACTCCTGCCTTGTCTCCTGTGCTCCAGGATCCCAGCCAGTCTGCTTGCCTACCTGCCCGCCTATCTGCTAACCTGCCTGCTACCCACTCATCCCCGCTCCCTCTGCCAACCACACCACCTAGCCATCTCCATTCCTCCTGCCGTCTCCAGCCAACCCCACTACCACCTACAATAAATCAGTTAACCTTCATCTGCCTCTGCGTTCTGCTCTTGGGTCCGCTAGCTAGCTACCCCCTGACAGACAAAGTAGACAACAAACAACAGTGAGCACCTCAGGTCAGTATTAGAAACTGTACAACATATTAAATGGAGTGAGAATCGGAGAGCAAGAGCAAATTTCCTTTTATTGTAATGTCCCGAGGGTTTGTAGCTCACTTTCCAGGCGTTCTCAAAACAAGTTTATTTGTCACATGCAGTGAATACAGCAGGTGTATTCTATACAGTGAAATGCTTACAATGTTTACCATTTTGATTTTAATGACTTGTTGGCCACATCATAAAAAGTGACTCAATATCAACACCCGTGACCTCGAGCTCAGCTCTTATCTCCCTGCTTCAAAGAGCGGAGCTCTTGCAGTGATTCATCACTACCACACAAATGGAGTTGGAGAGAGAGACTCTCACACCACAGAAACACACTTAAAATTAACCCACATCACATTGCAAACCAGTAGTCACACACAGTAATCAGTAGTGTGGATCCTGTTGAGACACAGAAAGGAAATGAACCCCCACCTCCCCCCACACACACTCTCACACTAAGGTCAGGGGTATTTGTCTACCCTGCATACATCCAAATCATGTCAGTGAAAGTAATCTGATCCCAATTTAAACATTGAGAGAAATGGATGGAAAGATGTAGGGAATGAAAAGCGTGGAGACCAGTGGTTATTGGTGTGGGGTCAAAACGAGTGTTAATGGGATGGGGTTGTTGTCCCAAGATCAGACCAAAATAAAGCTGTGAAGCAATGGAGCTCCAACTCTAAATGGTGCTGCTGAGCTGGTTGTTTCAGTAGTGTTAAACAGTCTAGATAAGATAGGGGGATAACTGTGTATGGGGGTGGGGGTGAGGGCGGTGCGTGTGCTGGATCCTGACACTTCTGCTCTCCAGGCAATAGAAATGGAACACAGTAAATCAGGATGAAGAAATGAAATGAGAACAGAGTCTGAGGTGAGAATCACAGCAGCCTCCAGGCCAAATGTCAGGAAGTCAAAGTGATACTGGGGCAGGGGAGACGAGGGAGAAGGGGGTTGTCCTAGAGTTCTGTGGGGAGAAGATATACAGAGACAAGGCCTAGAAGAAGGTCACTGTAGAGAAAGACAGATTACCTATGGCGAGGATAACATTGAGATAAGAAAGATATCCCATGATGAGAAAAGGAGAGAATGTTTAGAGAGAAAGAATGGACAGAGGGAGAGAATAATAAAAAATGAAGGAAAGACAATGAATAAAGAAATATAGAGGGCTATTAAAACAGAAGTTGATTGTCCTGGGTGGCCTAATAACAAACAGTGACCTCTGCAACACTATTATGTCCCCTACTTCTCTCCACGTCCCTCTTCCCTCCATCCATCTCTCATAAATTGTCTGTGCTGTTACTCAGTTCTCCAAGGGAAAGCGGGTAGAATAAAGCATAAGAGAGATCTGTCAGTGCCTGCCATAAAGCCATGCTGGCTAATAAATAAAGGCGGTAGATGAATTAGGAAGTTAAATCATCTCAGGTTGTTAATGCCACAGACTACAGACAGCCATGAAAAACTCCTTGTACCGCTCTCACTCCATCCTGCTCTCTCCCTTAGGCGCAGCCACCACTGGCCTGTCGATATGATGGGGCACCATAATATAAAGTATATGAGTGTGTGTGTGTGTGTGTGTGAGCATGAGTATGTGTGTTTGAGGGTGTGTACGCATGATCAACATGTTTCCCGTGGTTCGTGTTCGTGTCATTTTTTGATAGTTTGTCCCACAAACTCTATCAAAAAAACCTGACTGCCGAGAAAATTATTTTTCATGTACGTACTTATGACATTCCTAAGCAGCAATTGGAACAATTAAAAAAGGATTTCACTCTACTATTTCACTCCACTCTACTACTACTCAGTAAATCCTCTGCTGAAGTGCACATCTCAGGCCCGCTCCCCACAATAGGCCGTGGGATGCAGCATTTCAGCAGACTGCTGAGTCTGCACAGCTGGCTCGCATCGAATTGTAGTACCTACAATCTGAATTTTATTGACAATGTTAATCTGTTTTGGGAGCGCAGACACCCCTTTAGAGCAGATGGCTTTCACCCTAACAGAGCCGGGGTGCAAATGCTCTTGGTGCAAACCTGCTTTACTACATCTACCATCCATCTGTTACCAACAAGCAGTGCACCCCCCAGTCTCCCTCCACCTCTGCTCCAGTGAGTGCAGTGAGCTTGCTGCATAGTAGCCACCATAAAACTACTCCACTGTCCAGCAGCCATACCAACGCTATCAACAAGAACAACCGATCCACTGCCCAAACTACTGTCAACCGATATGACCCCCACTGATACCCCCACCCACTGTCCCTGACTCTAGTTCCTCTAACTGTCCTATCAGGCTGGGACCCACTGCAAGTCTCACTGGCTCACCCCACAGGCCAGGAGGTCACTACGTCTGCTCCAACCACAACATGCGACTTCCCACTGGTTTTTATCCCTGTTAGGACTAGCTCCAGATTATATTTTGGATACTCAACTCGCACCATAAATAAATCAAATCTTAGTTATTTGCAAATGTCTTTTAACATGTTTTTATATGAAGCACATTGAATCTTCCTTGTGTATGAAATGTGCTATATAAATAAAAAGTTGCCTTGCCTTTCTGTTTTTTTCTATATATATATATATATATATGTATATTGTGGTGAATCGGGCCGGCACCGCAGTCAAGGTAATCACCAACAGCCATTCACTAACAGGCGCCAGCTGGGAGTGGTGGTTGAGCACCAGCGTTGCCAGTGCCAACTCTTCAGATCCTGTGGGGAACACAGCTGTTTTGCATCTGTAATCAAGCAGTTACCTGTCGGCAAGCCCTTTAAAAACGGCAGAACCCCCCAGAGAAGAGCAGAGAGGAAGGTGGTCATGTGAGGAGGAGCGGGCCAAATCGCTGGTGTGGTGAGCAACTGTAGAGGAGAGTGAGGAGACGTGGTTTTGGACTGACTGTACTGTGTCTGACCCCTGCTGCCGTCTCACCACGGCCGATACAGACAATGTATACTGTAGCAGTATGTATTGTGGCAGTAACAAATGGTGTTTAACACCATTTTCCCATTTCCCATCACAGAATTTGTTACTTATTCTCTTTTATTGTATTTTCATATGTGTACTGCAAAATGCATTACTGTATGAACCATAGAAACCTGGTTTTGGGACTAGTCATTGTGTTGTTGTCTTTTAAATGCTGAAAAGACAGCTTCTTTCTACACTTTGAAAGCTGGTTTTGTTTGTCTTCTACAGCGACTGGATACATGTGACAGATCTAAATCTGAGTAAAATCTGAAGCTGCTAGATAATGCACTATGAAGGGGGTATCTTATTTTTGTAGACCCACAGAATGTTTGACCTTTTTTATACCAAAATATTTATTCTAGTGTTATCAGCTCTAACCAGAAAATGTGACAGGCAAGCCCTCTCTGTGCTCTTACGTTCACCTTTTAAGAGAGAACAAATACCTCAACCTGTATTGTTACAGCGATATGGCACTCCTCTCTTCGAAGATGAATTGGATAAGATGCCATGTCATTCTCTTTTGAAGAAGCTAATTTGAGTTTTCTTGCTTTGGAAGAGAGTTGTCAAAATACTATTTAGACTGTCCTAGTTTGGTGCACCCAGAGATTTGGAAAGTGTTTACCTATTTGTCCCCATCTGTCTCAATTTCTCTTCAATTAATCTTGTGTATTTTTTGAATGCAGCACAAGAATCTTTGTAATTCAGTTACAGCCAATACGACACATGAACATAAAACACACACAGCCTGTGTGCCATCTCTCGCTCTCTTTTATCCTACTGCTTTATTTTTTCTGCTATTGAAACTTCAGTCCTTCAGGTCAGTTCATAATTGTGCTTCTTCACGGGTTACAGAGTTGATAGACAGGTTTAAAGTGGTTGACCAATTACACTCAACATCGCCCTCTGAGAATCTATACAGAGAGGGAATTTCACTCCAGACAGAATTTGATTCCCTGACGAATGATAACACTATACATGATTTAAAATCACGCAATAATTGCTACAAACATGGGGAGCGCACCAGTAAGCTCTTGTGCCATCAACAGATGGGGAAGGTAATATTGTTACGGACCAAAGGGATATTAACGTTAAATATAAGTCTTTCTATGAAAACTTGTATACCTCAGAAGCGAGTAACTAAGAATTAGTAGAGGACTTCTTTAGTAAATTGGAAATGCCCTCCTTGGATGAAAGAAATACAACTTCAGAGATTGATAGTGCAATTGAAAAAATGAAGTCCTTTCCGGACTTCATTTTTTTTTTTTAAAAATTTGCTCCCAAATTACTACTGTTATTGTCGAAGGTATTTGAAGAGGTCCTGGTTAAGACTCTTCCCCCAACTATGACACAGGCCTCTATCTCATTATTACTCAAAAAGAATCCGTGGATTTGTGAGTCTTATCGCCCGGTTAGTCTATGTTGCGACTATAAAATTCTAACCAAGGTGCTGGCAGGTTGATATATCCAGATCAGACGGGTTTCATTGTGGGTAGACAGTTATCATGCAATCTTCACCGCGTATTCAATGTTATCTATCAACCCAACAATGTTGAGCCAGAGCTTACAATATCCTTGGATGCGCAAAAAGCGTTTGATAGGCTTGAATACAACTACCTGTTCACTGCCCTCGAGAGGTTTGGCTTTGGCCCTACTTTCTGTTTGTCGATCAAGATTCTATACACGGCGCCTCAAGCTTCAGTATGAACAAATAAGATAATATCTAATTATTTTCCTCTTTTCCGCGGGACAAGACAAGGGTGTCTCCTGAGCCCCCAGATATTAGACGTTGCCATCGAACCCCTGGCAATAATGTTAAGAGAGACCACTAGTTTAGTTGGAGTGCAAAGGGGGGGGATCACATAAATTATCGCTTTACGCAGATGATCTTCTCCTTCTTATTGTGGACCCATATACTACTATACCGATGGCTCTAGACCTTATCACAGAGTTCGGGCGGGTGTCAGGATATAAGTTAAATTTAACTAAAACCGTTCTATTCCCCATGAATGATAAAGCACGCCAAATGTCATTCCAGAACTTCCCTTTTTCCGTGAGTAAGGACGGCTTTACTTACTTGGGTGTTTGTGTCACTTACAAGTACAAGGATCTGTTGGACAATAATTTTGAAACGGCATTTAATAAGGCCAAACAGGACATGGAGAGATGGTCAACCCTCCCCTTGTCACTCGCTGGTAGGATCAATTCTGTAAAAATGACTGTCATGCCCAGAATTTTATTTCTGTTTCAAGTAATCCCAGTCTTTATTCCTAAATACTTTTTTAAGGAATCAAATAAGTGCATATCTACTTTTATTTGGAACAAAAATTTATCTTGAATAAGGAAAGAATATTTGGAAAAACAAGGGTTCACTAGTGAGAGCACACAAAGAAAACACAACTTGATCCTCACTGCCTCTGTCTCTTTCCCAGTCCCCATAAAGAAGTGATAGCTATCGATGTGTGGGTGTAACACAATGTTTTATACAATTAGCACTGCTAATTGTTTCAGGTAGTGTGGAGAGATGTCAGTATGGAGGAAAGAGATAACCAAGCCCACAGCCTGTCATTTGAGCCAGATAAAGCATAGCTAATGCACACAGGAGGATCAAAGCTAGCCCCCTCCAGGAATATGGAGCTTTAGCCAGGGTTAGCTTCAATCCTAACATCACGGTCCTAACATCTTGCTTTGTACACCCTCTGCTGCATAACTGCAATTTCCCCTCGGGGACAATAAAGAGACATCTAATCTAATGGTGTTAGTGGACGTGAAGATGAAAGTTGTAATATAGGATTTAGCAACATACTTAATGTGTGGGCAGTGATATGCTGGATTAAAGATCTACTTCAAAACAAGACAAGGGTACATAGAGTAGCATGTACAGAGGCTAACATGGCTTCAGTTCTGGCATCTGTGCTAGGTAGCTTAGCAGAGGCTAACATGCTATAGACATAGTGGGAGTTGGTTCATTTTTGGACCTAATATTTATTGCCCCCATTTACACCTAGCATTATATGCAATTTATATTCATATTGTATCTGGGTGTGATTTATCCACATTACATTTACATTGTCATTAAAAAGGCATCTCTGGTAGCTGCCTTCCCCCAGAGCTTCCCCTCATAATATGCCAATTCCTCTTCCCAAATGTACTTTTAACCATACTTCCTGTATTGTTTAGCTACCGCAGAGAAAATTGATATTTTACACACATTCTTGCATCTAATTCAAGCTAGAGGGAGAAGCCAGATCCAGGGCGGGTGTGTGTGTGTGTCCTTAAATCTTGCACTCATACCTGAATTAATGCAGGTAGCACAGCAAGAGATCAGGAATTTCATTCAAACATGTTTTGCTAAAAGTCATGTGAAGTTTATTTATATAACCCTTAAGCACTATTACAGTCTCAAAGGGCTTCACAAACACCCACATTGTGAAACAAAAAATGAAAATGAAACAAAAAACAAAAAAAACGTTGAGCCTCAGTGAGAACAAGTGGACAAGCAAGGATCAAATGTTGATAGAATAGAACTGAGTCCCAACTTGGCTCTCTGAAACCAATCAATCTTTTTGTTCTTCAGAGGGTAACAGGGAATATTTGTCCAACAAATTACTATCCTGGAAGCAATATGAGGAGCCATGAATATATAGGGCTTCCCTTAACAGTGCATGTTTTTGCACAAATTCTCCTGTAACTATATGTTAGGGCCAGAGTGTGAGAAAACAACAGTTTCGTTACTCAGCATCTTCCTTATTAAGTGTGACCAAGTGCTCCAGTGGTCCTCCATTCATTGGCCTTCCATGCTTCTGTTTCTCCTTGGTTATTTTGATACAGTGGATACAGGAGATGCTAATGAGAAAAATGCTGCTTACCTCTGGCATTACCTGCAGGCACTGTGGCTGTGTGTGCGTATGTATGAATAACAGTCTCAACACATAGAACTGCAGTATTGGACTGTTGGTTTGAGTTGCAGGGATACACAGTACATAGTCAGGCAGACTCCAAGGCAAAGTACACTATAGGAAGTATAAGCGAGAGTCTGTGTTCTGAGTCAGACATACCAAAGACAGACTTAAATATTTGATTGTTTCTCCTGCTCCTGTTCACCGATCCAGACACCCTGGCCATAATTGACCAGCTATTACAGGTGACCTCTCCTACAGACCCTCTAGGAATACTGCAGCATAGCCAATATTATCTTAAAGACAGAAAGAAAGAAGAGACTGAAAGGAGGAAGAGGAAAAAAGTAAGAAAGTCAAAGAAAGCCGCCTGCAGGTATGAAGGACAACAAAAGGAGAAAATAAAAACATCTACTGAGAAACAAAGACTTTTAGTCGGTTGAGCATCAGCAGTGATATCGGAGCGCAGTACTTGATCACCTCACCATGCATGCCTCTCTAGGCATTCTTAACAAGGGCCCTTGAGTTCAAGGATAAGTGATGCAAAAAGAGCTCAGACGAGCTCAGTTAATCTTTTACACAGAGCGTCCAAAGATTTTGTACATACCTGATCAATTGAGAACAATTGTTTATTAAAATAAACATCTAGCCATAGTTTGGACCCGCAGCACTGCAAGTTAAACAGTGAGTGAGAGGGGAGTGGTATCAGAAGAAACATCAATTTCCTACAATTTCCTCCTGCACACTAAAGACAGAAATATCCATTATCAATAGCAACTATGATAGAATAGCTAGAATTATTACTAGATTTACCAGAATCATGCATATTTGCAAGTTTTGTGTGTAGAAATGCCATGTCAAAAAGTACACATTGAACACTGTACACTGACATCCACCAAGTGCTGATTGTTTATGAAAGGTCTAATCATACCTAATTAATTGGACCAACTGATAACTCAGTCGACCTGTAGCCTGGAGACCAGATTGGCCTCACAGTCACTCCGCTGGGCCTTAATTAGCACAGGGTTGGGTGGAAACTGTGAGTCTAGCTGACATTTCAGAGGCTGCTCCTGACTGTTGACCCTTTAGCATCTGTCTGATGACCCTCTGGCAGCATGTCCGTCTGGTGCTTATTAGCATTAAACTATCTCAGGATGCACTGCGGGGCTGTTAGAGGGACAAGACTATACATATGAGGCTGGACGGCTGAGAGACACCAACAGACAGAGGGGGCAATGTTTACTGCAGGAAGGCATGTAGAGTAGAGTACAGTAGAGTAGAGTACAGGGCAGGGCAGGACATGGCAGGACAGGACATGCAGCACTTGTATTCATACTCATGAGTGCACATTTGAACATAGACACACAGATACACACACACACACAATCAGCTTCAATTAATGAATTGTAAAATTCATATTAAATATTGAAATGGAAAGCTGTCAGACCAACATATTGCAGAAATAAAACTGCTTCCGTGTGTATCGTCGTCAGTTAAAAAGACTCAAGACAATCAAATACTGAGTAGTTTCCAACACACCTTGATTTGTGTGTGTTCTTTCACTGGAATTTTCAGTGCCGTTGAACTAAACATCAAACTAAGACCAACTCCTTGTCTGTCTGTGGCTAACAGCTAGTTGTTTCTCTCAGAGGTCAGTGGGTTTTCTCTGAAGGCCTCCACAGAAAGAACTCAAGATTTAAAGAGAGCTGAAGGAGAAAGGCCACATCAAAATTGCTTCGGTGAAGAAAAGTAAGAAGGAAAACAGAAAAAAAACTCTTCCTGCAAAGACACAAAGACCCCAGATCTACAGTAACAGTGCCCTCCACATTCAAACAGTCTAGCGCAAAGGTCTCACAGGTTTATACTGCAGCTTTTTGTGATGTCAGTAAAATGGCAAAAAAGTTAACTTTCAATTAGTGGAATGTCGATGGCTAAATGATGCCAGATTTTCCTCCATGAAGAGTCTCTTTGAAATATTGGAATGAGTCAATATTTTGGAAGAGATCCACCCTGCTTTCAGATTCTGCTATGCTGAAATGCATGCAGGGATTTTTGCAGGTTGTCATCTGTGAATGTTGAGATACTCTTGCTATTTGTTGGCCTCCTAAGGCGTTAGCAAGCTACCTTAGTAGAGATGCCTGCAGCAGTTCTCCCTCCGGAAGCTGGTCGACAGAAAGAGTGTTATCAAGCTACAGTCTTTACTTTTCACTTTCAGGGTCAAAGCTAATGCAGACTACTCGTCCAGTGCTTCACCTGCTCACCAGCACATCAGACTCACTGCTTTGAGCTTCCCAATACACCTACTGACACAAGGAAGCAAGGAATGCAGAGACTCAGGCCACTCCATTCCTCTATCTGATTCTGACCAACCCTGCCTCTATTTGCCACATAACCTCCCTGCCCAAAATAGCCTCCATCCCCCCCCATCCCCAAGGAGGAGGGGAAGAAGTCCACCACTCCCCCACTGCTGGGGCGTGATGAAAACTTGCACCCGAGGAGGTAGTAGTGGAGGGTGCTGCAGAGGAAGAGGGCTGAGCTGGTGGTGGAGGAGGGACGTAGTCCTTAGGGACGTAGTCTATGTCCTTCCCATAGACTGTGAGAATCCACCTGTCAGTTGGGACAGCCAGGCTGTGGAGGCTCCTGACATCATGCAGGTGACATGAATGTTACATGCATACCTTAAGCATGGGGAGAAATCATTCTTTTAGTTGCATATGTATCAATTATATATTGTCATATAGTTAGTAACAACAATAAAAGTCTATCTAGGGCTCTCTGTTAATTTAATAAAATAAAAAACTGCATAAAATTACACAAATCTGATTAAGTCATTATCTCAAATGAACTAGCTCTGCATGTGTGGCTAACAACTCACTTGTGTGTAAAGTGAGGAGGAGGACAGAGGCCTGGCAAACCCACAAACACATCTCTGCGGCCCCCCAAACAGAGATGTCTGTCCCCTCAGTTGAACTGGACACTTCTCAATCTGTAAGAAATCAAAAATAGACCTAGAAGGTCTTCAGCCTTGCCATCCGCTCATCATCTCCCATGGCCCTGTTTTTTTTTTTTGTTTAGAGGCCAACAGAGAATGGAAATCAAGCCAACTCCTCAATATTATGTCATTTACAGCAGCTTGTTATATATAGGCTAGCCAGTATATAATGCAGGTGAGTCTTGGCTATGCAATACTGCCAAACAGACCAACTAAAATTATTGTCATACCACATTTACAGATCAAGTCGAGACAATATAGCAGGCCATTATTGTGACTATTAAAACCTTTAGGAAATGTCAACTCAATGCAGCAATAACAGGGTAGTAACATCTCTAGCAATGTTTTCAACAGAATAGGATAATAATCTACAAATGAACCAGAAATTATCTCAATCAGCAAATCATGGAGTCACAGAATCGTAAATCAACACCACATCAACGTCTCACGACTTTGCTGTATAAGGATAAGTATATTATCTAAGTATATATATGTATATATTGTATATTACAGTAACAGTTAGCTACTTGAATGTTACTGTTACACAACCAGAGTTAAAGTTAATGTCATCATATGAATTACCTTACTTCGGTTGAATAAAACGACGATGGTCCATCAATCAAAATCTGTAAGCCAAGCAAGAAGTAAAAAGTTGTTTATTAGCGGCGCAACTATTTAAAAAGCGTCAGCGAGTGAAGCGTCAGCGTCACTATAGCGGCTGGGATTTGATTGGTAAGAAATGGAAGGGCGGAAGCTGATTTGCGATTGGCAAGAAATTGAGGAGCTGGAGGGCATCTGATTGGAAAGAAATACACGGCCGGGCGTCATCCGATTGGAAAGAAATGGATGGGGGTGCGAGTCGATTGGAAAGAAATGGAGAGAAAAGGAGGCATTCGCTTCTGCCGATTGGCTACGGGGAGGCAGACAATCACGGATATCGCCCAAGCTTCCGGGCCAGACACTACTCTCAAGCTCAGGAGCTTGTGAGTAGCTTGCTTTATCTCTCTCTCTTTCTCTCTCTGTTTCACACACACACACACACACACACACACACACACACACACACACACACACACATTGACACACACACACACTTAAAGCATAGAGATTCTCCTTTGCATTTAAGCTGCCTTGGAATTCTCCTAAGAAAAAGCTTTCCTTCCAGCAACATCTTTGGCTTTCAGGAGTGTGTGTGTGTGTGAGAGTGTGTGTAGTGTGTGTGTGTGTGTGTGCTTGTTGCATATGTATGTGTATTTTTGTGTGTGCAATGCATGCTGACTCCAAGCACAGCACAGTCTTCTCTCTCTCTCTCTCTCTCTCTCTCTCTCTCTTTCATTCCAAGAGATCTTTTCTGAAATTCATACTGAAATGACCTATGTAAGTTTTCTCCATTCCTCAATAGCCTTCTTGGACATTTATTATTTTCTATCTCTCCAGAGGCATTCTTTGTGCTTTCCTCTCTCTATCATTCCTCTCCTCCCTCCCTTCCTCCCTGCCATCCTTCGCTCCAGTGCCTCTCACAGGCCAAACAGAGTCACAACCTGAGAAATGCCCACAAAGCAAAGAGAGAAGGGGGATTTTAGAGCAATCTGGTTGTCTTTCTTCTCTCTCGCTCTCCCTCCCTCTATCCCCCCTCAAATCAAATCCTGAAATCAAATCCTCTTTTTTTTGTCAAAACTCCTCTGTGAAGAAGAGTTGTTGTAGTCTCCTTTATTTCAATTTTCTTCTAAAACATCATTGGAGAGCAAACAATGGACAGAGAAACATGTGGCACTGACAATTACCGGCCTTTCATTTGGTAACAACAGACACAACAGAGAACCCTGCAGCAGGTTGGGCTGACATTGAGCATCATCTCCCTGTTGGATTCAGAGAATGATGTTTCAAGGTCTCATCGATGCTTCTGTTACTTACCAGCTGTAAATATTCACTATGCATTACACACATGCACAGACACACACACCATCCTGAAAGCCATGACTTTACCATGGCCTGGAGGTTTAGGGGTGCAGCCGCCGTAGCAACATTATATGCCAGCATCGAAGGAGTTTGAATTGAAAATGAAGAGCCACAGGGAGCCAGTGAAGGGAGTGCAGGCAGGAGCAGGGTAACATGGGAGAGTTTGGGGAGGTGGCGGACAAGGCAGGGTACAGCATGCTTGATGAGAAGAGGCGCGAGTACTTTTTGAAGGCGAGTCAATCGGGAGGTATAAGGAAAAAAGAGATGAGGAAGGAACACCAGTTACAATGCCAAGTTCGGCGTTTTTCAGAAAAAGTCATGTAGTTAGGCTTTAGATGTTTGCCGGGTTAGTAATCTATGATATCACACATACCACGATGGATGGACAGATGGCATCATTAGTTTAATGAAGAGAAAGGGA
>OOFE01050425.1:0-16206 GCA_900323365.1 Monocentris japonica
ATTTTGCTTCATACCAAGCATGATGTTATAAATGTTATAAATTGATCTTATCCTGATTCTACTTTTTAGGAATCGCTTTAGGAGTCTGAATGTCTCTTTTTGTTCTTACTTGAAAAGTGTATCCCCAGGCGCTTCTTAGGCAACAGTGCATTTGATACTGGTGAAACTCAAGAAATGCTTACAATGTTAAACTTTGGTTAATGGGGTGCCTCAGGGATCCATCTGCAGCCCACCCTCTTTTTTTTTCCCCCCCTTGACACCATTTATGATATGTGATCGCCGAATCGAGGGACACAAATCAAGGGATCCCCTCTGTCTTGTGGGACATATGTGCTCGCTTACAGTCAGCACTTTTTAATAGAGCTTTCAGGCACAATTTTTTTTCGGGGACGAACATAACATCTTCAAAGCTATTATTTTCTGCTTTGACAAACATGAAATCTATCCACTGGTAATAACAGAAGTGTGGGAGGCATTTTAAAGAAGTGGCCCGTTGTTCACTAAGGATTTACACACTTTCCCAAAGACAAGTTTAGGTTTGTAGCACCCACGTAGAGATGACACCATCATGCTGCCGTTTCACTGGAGAGAAAGAATATCACAGTCACATTCAGTGTCACATAATGCATTAGCCCTACAACGTACAGCATATGTAGTACTACCAATTACACCGTGATTGTTGCTGTAATGGTTGTAAAACAGCCATAACCATATGCCTCCCCAAAGCTCTCTGCAACGATACCACACCTATCAAGGCTAATACTAAAATCTAATTGCAAAGATGTTTCTTAGCGCTAAGATGCTTTTGAGCACAAAGTCCGGGAGGAAATTATCTGAAATCAAGATGATCTGCATTGATCTTTCGAGTGTAAACGCCGCCGAAAGGCCAATCAAGGCAGGCTCAGAGGACTTATCAAAGTATTTGGAAGGAAACCAAATAGTATTTAACCCGAGATACAATCAGGCCGACAACAACCCCACAATGCCGATCAGATCTCCCGTTAGCGCGTGTGATTAAACCGACATCGTAAACCCTCCTAAGTAGAGTTTCCTCCAAAGGGAGTATTTTCACGGCGCCCCTGCTGATGTGGTTCACAACAACTTCATTTCAGTTTGTGCCGAGTCATTACCTTCGTTTGTGATGAAGGAACTGGTTTATGATATGAGGTGCATCTTCCACACATGCAGCATTAACAAGTTGGAGAATCAGCTCACATCTACACAGGGCAAGTGGGTTACAACGCATTACCCTGCAATGCTTTTATATTTCCAGTTTGTAATTCAGACAAACTAACTTATCTCAAGTAGATTCAGAGGATACTAGAAACTAATCCTCACATGTATGACCAGGTAGGCAGCTGTTTTAATGAAACTGTCTGTTGGCAGTATGTTTTTTTTTAAAATTACAACATCACTCAGGTTTGCAGTTGAAATACAGCCTGTATATCCTTGCACATAAATGCTGTGAGACCAGGCAGCTCCACCAGATAGCCGGGCTACAGCTTTCAAAATGGTGCCGTTTCAAGTCCTCTGCACCTCGGGGCGTTTGAAGAAGCTCCACTCAGGAGCTCTGAGGTTTGAAAGGGTGTCCAAAAAGTGGGTCTGTATTATCCACCTTCAATGCCAGTGTGAAATGGGATACGGGGTCTAATGAACAAGCTCCACACTCCACTCGCTGCAATTTGTCACTGTCCTCCTCAGTCCTTTGCGGCCTCGGTTTAGAGTTTCATATTATTTTCAAAGGGATAAAAGAACACAGTCTTGTGTATAATCTTCCTCATTTTCTTATCGTGAAATAGGATCAGCCGTGCAAGCTGAGCAATTTGTAATGTGTGTAATACCTACTGTATGATACTCATCTGTATCTATCAAAGGTCAAATTACTTCAGAGTTACTTCAGACATGAGCTGATGTAACCTGCAACAGAGGAGCTGGATCCCTCTCAGCGACGTGCAGGAGGAGGATGACTTCAACATCAACCCAGATGAGCACATTTTTGAACATTTTCACAATATGATCTTATGGCAGTTAAAATTCATATTAAAGCAGCTTTGGAAACTGAACTGAAGCTTTTCCCTTTGCTGTCTGCTAGGTCTTTCCTGGGAAAAATCAGGAAGTGATGCGTTTCCGGTTTGTTTAGAATCAACAGAAGAAGAACTGGGTGGTTAGCATGAGCAGCGATAGCCACCATGGCTGAACAGACAAAGAAAAGAGCGCCACCTACAGAAACTCAAACTCCATCAACAGAAAATCCAAGGAGAAAGACGTCACAGCACTGGACACACTGTTTGATTGACAGGTGATCTCTGGGAAGAGCAGTGAGGAACACCACAGTGAGGCTGAGAGACAAAGATGGAGACTCAGTAAAACAGAGATCTTGCAGACGGCCTCTTTAATCTTTGTGTAGTTTTCTTGTTGACCAATGAATATTCCCAGATAGAGAACCACTGACCTACAGGAAGTCAAACCACTTACCTTCAGGCCATTTCCTCCCTTGACTCTCAAAATAGACATTTGGGTTTTCCAGGTTTTCTCCTGCAGCACCACAGGTCTATGTGTTGAGTCTGAAACGTTGCATTTGATAGAATGTCTTATTTCAAGTTTGCTGTGCATTTGCCTTCACCACTACTACAGTGTTGACCAACTGAGGCGTTTTATTTACTGTGATGCAACGGTGACACCTATAGATCAATTGCATGTAGAGCTGCATGAATTCTCTCACACGATGACAAAAAATATATATATATATTTATATATTTTCAAAAGCTTCCAACACCTAATCGTCACTAAAGGATGACAAAAGTCCAAAGTAAAGACAATTACACTGAAATATTTATGGCGTTTTGTTCCTGGCCCGTCCCATCCCTCCTCCTCCCACATAGAGAGGCATCACCTTTCTACCCCGACTTGCAGACTCCTATCCAATCAATGCAATTTTAGATGGTCAGTGCAAAAAATCGAAACATTTATTTTAAGCTCTCAGTGTGGCCGGCTTTCACATATTTTGCTGCTTCACCTCTCAACGAAATGTAAAATGATTAAACTTAATACCTGTCATGCTGAGAGGCATTAAGACATACTGCTAGCATCACTAGCGGGTTAGCTGTAGCCTGCACGCGCCAGGATATCGATTCCACTCCATCACCATCCCACGTTTTCCTCTCCCCCTTGAAAGTTTAAAAAGCCTATAAACTCTTTCTGTTCCACATAACTCCTCTGTATTTCATCAAAACATTTGTACAATTCCACATTTCAACATGGTTACGATATTCTGTTGTAAACGGATTTGCTCGGCGAACGCTGGTGCAAATGATCTCTCGTACAACGCCCATGGAGTTTACTGATTGATATTTATTTCCTGAGCACGAATGGACGGGGAGATGGAAACTCGCTAGGAAACAGCAGGCCCTCACATTAGACTGGGCGACAAGGGGTCAGCGGGAAACTCCTGCAGAAAACCAGGAAAGACGATTTAAAACCCAGAGGCATGTTAAACAAATACAGACATGCAGTAGAGCCACTGTCAGCATTCATGCTTGGCCGTTCGCACACCAGTTATTAGAAAAGAGGCACTGTTGTTTTGCTGGCTCTCGCTTCCCCGGGCCATACAATAACCTTTTTGTACCTCACTTTTAAAAGACTATTCAAACAAACTCCCGTTGCCCCCCCACTCCTCCTCTTCGCCTGAGATGGAAATCAATGATTTTGGTTGTAAAAGTACCGATTTAACTTCTTGGTCAACATCGTTATTCTCTGACTCTCGAAGGAAGAGACCCTGAAAACTGCTGCAGCAGAGCTTAGCATCTCATTCCCTACGTTCATATTTCATTGAACTCGAGGCTCAAACTTAATTGTCTCTCGTCGATTCATGCAGGTCACTTCCCATTTCCATGTATTTTACAGAGGACAGGACGAGGCACGCATGCCTGCTTTGGGTTACGGCAGCCCTTCATCTCCTCATTGACTCCTCCATTTGATCTTCATGACCGGGCTCTGACTTTACAATACGTTGATAGATTTTATGAGAGTAGGCACTGTAGTTGTGCTCTGCTTTCTAGAGGGGAGGAAACAGCCTTTGATGGTCTCCGGTAATCTTAGTGAGGGGATTTCACTTTTAAATCCGACGTCTGATGGCTGGTTCACGTGGCGGGCTCTACATCGGGCCGAAGGTGAAGAATATATGATCACACTGATGAACTTATTCTGAATGCAGCTTTCTGCACGTGTTCAGAATCAGCAGGAAAACCCCCGCTGGCACATGATTGATCGGCAAGAGGGCATCTTGGCATGACAGCCCTGGCAGCACCCAGAAACACTTCAACACTGTTAGAAACACAGACGACCTGACGTCACGTTGGGATATTTCCAGTTTGATATCAGAAAATGTTTCATGGATCTAACACATCAACAGTAACCGTCAGGTTTTGGTGTCAGCCTCTCTGAATCAAAGAGGATCAACAATCATACAGGGAGAAATCCATCGGAGGAGAGGAGAGAGACCAATTTCTCCACCGACAGTAGCAGAAATAGACCAGAATGCAATGCCACAAGACATGCTTTGAGTAAGGGGCATGATTTTCAAGTTTTCTCAACTGGGAAAACCCACTCTTGCTGTAACTGTCGCTCTCTCCACCTACATGTAAAATGAATGCAACACATCCATGCCTCTTCCCTGGAGGCTGTCGAAAGGCATTCTGGGAAATGTAGCAAATCACAAACTGAAGAGCCTAGCAGTTTGGAATCTAGCAAATGATTTATTGTGTTGTGTTGCTGAAGTGGTGCCGAGCCAATGCAACATCTATGGATAACGCCAGAATTGGCTAGCAAGCTAGCCCTCTGCTTTACCTCCCTACCGGCTGCCTTCACTCACACCGCTTCAGGTCTCCGACTGAACAAAACCAAATACTTATTGTGAAAGACAAACGGCCCTCGCAAAGTGGCCACAGGTGAGAGATGTAACATCAAATAAAAGCAGAATTAGAAAGGATCTGAAGTGAGCATTTGATCACACGGCACCCAAATGAGAACCTTTTCACAATATGATATTATGACACTTCATAGTAAAACAGATTTGGAAACTGTTTTCAACTGATATCAGAAAGATACTAAGGGTCCTGACTTGGTGCAGACCGCGGTATCGACATCTGCTGGGATCTGAAAGGTGAACCCAAGAGGGAAGGAGCTCCGACGTCACAGCAGCTTGATATTCTTATCAAAAGCATCCTGCGAGCTCCGGGCTTAGCCATTATAATCAGGTTAGCTCAACGTCTCCTGTGGGGAACTAATCTACTTTGATGCTCTGTCTGCTACCAAAACATTGAATCTGTGTCGGTCCACACGGGCCAAACAGCCACCACCAGTCCAGCCCAGCTTCTAATTCAATTACATCAGTCGACTCATGTCCTGCTTAGCGTTCATGCAGCCAAGGGCCTGATTACGGAAGCCACAAATTGTCAAATACTAAACCTGAATAAACATTTCTGTCTCTCAAAACCTGGAGTATTGCAGTTTTCCTCCATAATGTTATTTCAGAGGACAGATGAAGTGCAGCGCAGGAGTTCAGCACCAGGCTTCCACTTCCCAGATAGTCTCCATAGAGATGCATGGAGTCAGACTGGACCCTCCTAGTGTGGCTTCCCAGTACATGGTTATCTATGCCGTCTATGTGATCAATGTCTTTTCCCACTATGGGATCAAAAAGGTAATAATACCAATGGACACATTCAAACTCTCTGCGGCTATGCACTGGAAAAAACACCCACAAGTCATTTAGTATTGAGTCTTCAAATGTTTTTTCACTCCTTAATATGCTTGAAGACATTTCTCAAATAAAGGCTCATTTTCTTGAAAATAGTGGTGTGATCTGCCTGTGTATTTGAAGGTATTGACATTCCTGAAACAAGTTTTTTTTTTTTTTTTAAGGAAAACAAGATTTAAAGAGTAATATGGTTTGATTAGATGACTTTTTTTGGTATAACTGGCCCATTCATCAGTCACAGATGGAGAACAGCTGAGGGTTTTACTGTTTTGCTTTTGAGGCGCGTTACTCAAATGAAAATTTTAGGAATTGTAATACTTTAAAGTAAATTTCCAACATTTTACATTACTTTACTTTATAAAAATAAGAGTTACTGAGTGATGAGTGATCATGCCATACCACTTTTCAGTTTCACTTTAGATAACGTTAAGAGAAAGCAATCAGATGCATGAACGTAAGTCAAATTCCTTGTATGTGCAATGGGCCAGTAGATTTAATCTACTGAGGATGAAATGCTTCTGCACTGAAAGACGAGGACATTCTACGGGACATGTAGGGGGAGCAGGGTAAGTTGAGCCACTTTGTACATTCTGGTGAGATGTCAATGTTATCTTTACCAGAGAGCTCCACTTGTTTCCTGTGTGGTTGTTTCTGTTTTCGTCTGTGACCAGACAAAGTATGGTACTTTGGCTCAACGTACCTTTGGGTGGGGTTGCTCAAAGCAAATACTTAAGTACTTTTACTTTACTAGAATATTGAACAAAGGACTTCAGCCAGAGAGGTATTCAATCAGGGTATTTCTACTTATTTATATCTTTAAAAGTTAACAAATAGCAGTGAAAATACTTTTTGTACTTTTGTGAAACTTCTATGACATCCTCGTTAGTTATCTAGTCAAATGTTCAAATGTGAATGTAGTTTTGGAACTACTAGGATTTAGCCACTAGATGGCGCTGCTTACCCACAATATGTAAGAAGGTTCCCTCACCTCCTGTTATAATACATAGATATATCTCAAATAAACTCAATAGATACTTTTGCAACGTATAAGTATTGTTGAAAAAGTATGTTTTAATGGCATGCACACGTCGTATACATCACAAAGCATATTGGTGCACGCAAAAGAAAATAGGGGCCTAAATGACAAATCTGGGAAGAGTAGCACTCAAGAAAAGACGTTCACTCTTACTCATCTATCAGAGGAGTGTTAATAAAACTCTAGATCTTTTTTAAATAAATATTTTTAAGTCCCCTTTTTCAAGTCAAAAAACGTCAAGACCTCAACTTTACCAATGAAATATTGGTATAATATTCCTCTACTATTCCTACATCGTCTTATCATGTGTCTGTGGTTTATCATGACTTTATCGTATTTAATGGTCAGTTTATCTCCTATGGTATCATAATAATATTCCTATAATACTCCTATAGGGACTTACAATGTGTCACTGGTACCCAGAGGTGAGGTTATACTAACCTTATCGTTTTTATGTTTTTTATCATTTCCTATATTATCATTCCTATAATATCCTTGAAATATCCCTGTAGCGTGACTTATAGTTTTGCTGTGATATTTGTACAGTATCATTCTGAAGTGTATTATAGGATTACTACAGCTCTTTTCCCCAAGCGTTGAGTTTTGTCCATATCTTGAACTCATCCACTCAGACATGAATCTGCTATCGAGGTTATTAAGGACACTGAGGGCATTATCATTACCTGTCCCCTATGCCCCCCCCGTCTTATTTGATTGACAGCTCCTTCCACGAGCCGGGACATGGGACTGCGCTTTACAATGGAGGGAGTAAAGGACGATGGGAGGGCGGGCAGGAGCACCGCTATCCAATGGGATTACTGATGGGAGGGCGTTTGCCTAACTCCAGCTTTGTCCTAACTTACTGGGACTCCTGAGCGCAATATGACTGAAGCGCCTGCACCGTTATTCCACGGGACGGTGCATACAGGCTCACATACTCAACACTGCTGAATTGTCTCCTAACTTTTGGATGAACTTTTTTTTTGTTATTCCAAGCGGCCAGAAACTTTTTTTTTGGTTTTGTTTTCTATCATAATGGATTGTCTGATTCCGTCCAGGAGATGCTTTTGCGGCAGAGGAGCTGAGGTGAAACTTTCCTTGGTCTGCAGGAATCATACTTACTGAGCATTCAGAGGATTTTGTTGCTTTGAGACATTGCGTTGCACGGGATAAAACACAAAACAAAACGGGATACACTTTTGGAGTACTTTGAGGTACTTGAACCAAGTGGGAGGGAGACGTGGCTGGGTTTTCTCACTGAGAGTCGCACGTTTGCAGGAATACAATGCTTTAGCGGATCCGTGCAACCTCAATAAAGTTGATGCATCATAGGCATGGACTTTGTCTGAAAAAGGTGGACTGGCTAATTGACCATGGCGCTCACAGGTAGGGGCTTTGGCCGGTTTCATTTGGTTTTACTGATGTTATGGACTCTGTCGCAGTACTCAGCATCCAGCCAAGTTCGTCAAGAGTTCCAGGTCCTGGAGGAGCAGCCCGTCGGCACCTACGTGGGCACGATAGAGACCAAGCCCAGCTTCACGTACCGCTTCAGCGAGAACCACAAACTTTTTGCAATTAACGGCACCACGGGGGTCATTTACACCTCCTCGGTGATCGACAGAGAGGTTTTGCTAAGTGATGTCATCAATGTTGTGGTGCTCTCCAGCCAACCCACCTATCCCACCGAAGTCAGGATTGTGGTTTTGGATATAAATGATAATTCCCCCGTGTTTCCAGACGCGTCCATTGTAGTTTCGTTCAAAGAGGACGCCAGCAGCGGCAGGCAAGTGATTCTGGACACTGCCACAGACTCAGACATTGGAAGTAATGGAGTGGATCACACCACATACAGAATAGTGAACGGCAACGAGCAGAGGAAATTCCGCTTGGATATTACAGTCAATCCTAGTGGAGAGGGGGCATTCTTGCACCTTGTATCAACCGGAGGCTTGGACAGGGAAGTTACTCCCTTTTACCAACTCCTGATTGAAGTAGAGGACAAAGGAGACCCCAAAAAGTTTGGCTATCTGCAAGTAAATGTCACTATTCAAGACATAAATGACAACCCCCCTATTTTTGACCAAGACCAGTATCAGACCAGTGTTTTTGAGGATGCAGCAGTAGGTTCTAGTGTTCTGCAAATTACAGCATCAGATCAAGATGAGGGAGCCAATGCTGACATAAGGTATTTTTTAGATGAGGGAACACCTTTCCAGATTGACCCTAAAGCAGGCACCATTATTATAAAAGAGGGTTTGGATTATGAGAGCAAGAAAGAGTACTCGTTAACTATCCATGCGATGGATAACGGGGTTCCCTCTCTGTCAGGCAGAACCGAAGCCACAATCAAACTCCTGGATGTGAATGATAACGACCCGGTAGTGAAATTTCGCTATTTTCCCACTACTTCTAAGTTTGCCTCTGTTGATGAAAACGCCCAGATTGGTACGGTAGTGGCTTTACTCACTGTGTCTGATTCAGACTCCCCCACAGCTAATGGTAACATATCTGTTTCAATCTTAGGGGGCAATGAGCAGAGGCACTTTGAAGTGCACACATCTCCGGTCCCCAATTTAAGTTTGATCAAAGTGGCCAGTGTTTTAGACAGGGAGCGAATTTCCTCATACAACCTTACTGTGTCTGTGTCTGACAATGGCAAGCCTATGGCCAGGTCCTCCTTTGCCAGCCTGGTTATTTTTGTGAATGATATCAATGATCACCCGCCCATATTCCAGGAAGCATTGTACAGAGTAGATATCAGTGAAGACATTCCAAAAGGCAGCTACATTAAAGGGGTCTCTGCAACAGATGGCGACTCTGGGCAGAATGCCAACCTGCGCTACTCCCTGGTGTCTGGAAACGCTTTGGGCTGGTTCTCCATCAGTGAAAACAGTGGTCTGGTTACCAGTACCGCTTTGCTGGATAGGGAAATAGCATCTGAAATTGTGCTCAACATTAGTGCCAAAGACCAGGGGCTGCAGCCCAAAATCTCCTACACTAAATTGATAGTCAACATCACTGATGTGAATGACCAAGTGCCCACATTTACGCAGAGCACGTATCACGTTTCCCTCGTGGAGCACACTCCTGCCGGCAGTGAGCTGGTGGTGCTGTCTGCCTCAGATGACGACCTTGGGGCCAATGGAACTATCCGGTTCTCATTTGATGCGGAGACTCCAGCCAGCGTCCAGGAGCTGTTTCGCCTGGATGCCATGTCAGGCCGATTAAGCACAGCCGCAGAGCTAGACAGGGAGGACCAGGCCTCCTACTTACTCTACATCCAGGCAGCAGATTCAGGCAGCCCCCCTCTGCACTCTGTAGGAAAAGTCAACATCACCCTTAGGGATATCAATGACAATAGGCCAGTTTTCTACCCGGTGCAGTACTTTGCCAATGTGAAAGAGAATGAGCCCTCTGGCTCTTATGTTACCACTGTATCAGCCACAGACCCTGATTTAGGTCGAAATGGCACAGTCAAATATATAATTACTGCTGGAGACTCATCCAAATTCCACATTAATAGCAACACAGGCAAAATTACAACACTAGTGCCCCTGGATAGAGAGGAGAAGACTGCCTACCAGCTGCAGGTGACAGCAGCAGATGGTGGCGGCCTTCGGTCTCACACTCAAGCCATTGTGACCATAACTGTCATAGACACACAGGATAACCCCCCGACCTTCAGCCAGAAAGTCTACAGTTTTGTCATGTTTGAGAATGTGGGCATTGGGACAGTTATAGGAACCGTGTCTGCCACCACTGTTGATCTGAACATAAACATTACATATCTAATCACCTCGGGGGACCAGAGGGGACTTTTTGCTGTAAATAGTGCAGGTCAGATCACCGCATCTAGTCAAATAGATAGAGAGGAGAAGGGTTTTTATCAGCTGAAGGTCGTAGCCAGAGGTGGGGAGGTCACAGGTGAGGCCCTTGTTAACATCACTGTGAAGGACTTAAATGATAATGCCCCTCATTTCATCCATGCTGTGGAACATGTCAGTGCAGTTGAAAACTGGAGCACAGGGCACGTCATATTCCAGGCCAAAGCTTCGGACCCTGACGAGGGCACTAATGGTATGGTGGTCTACAGCCTCAAACAAAACCCCAAAGGTCTGTTCCATATTCACGAGAAGCATGGCCTCATCACTCTGACTGGGCCACTGGAGGTCACCACCAGCTCCTATCAGGTGGAGGTGCTAGCATCAGATATGGGGGTCCCCCAGTGCACCTCCAGCCTCATTCTCACTGTCAGTGTTTATGACGTCAATGACAACTCCCCCGTGTTTGATCAGCTCTCGTATGAGGTCATCATCCTGGAGTCTGAGCCAGTCAACAGCCGCTTTTTCAAAGTGGAGGCCACCGACAAAGACTCTGGCCTGAATGGCGAGATCATGTACGACATCGTGGGCGGCAACACAGGTGACGTGTTTGGTATTTTTCCAGACGGGCAGCTGTACATCAAAGCAGAGCTGGACAGAGAGATACAGGACAGATATAACTTAATGGTTGTGGCCACAGACAGGGCCGTGGAACCTCTAAGTGCAAGTGTCAATGTCAGTGTAATTCTAGATGATGTAAACGACAACCGTCCCCTCTTTAACAGCACCAATTATGTGTTCCACTTTGAGGAAGAGCAGAAGAGAGGGTCACTAGTTGGGCAGGTCTTTGCTGAAGATAAAGACTTTGGCCCAAACAGTGAGGTCAGATATACATTTGAGACTTCACAGCCCAACTTTGAGCTGAACGCCATCACGGGGGAGTTGACCAGCACGCTGCAGTTGGACCGCGAGTCACTCATGAGACAAAGAGGCGCCGCTGTGTTCAGCTTCATGGTTGTTTCATCAGACCAGGGTCTCCCCAAGCCCCTCAGAGACCAGGCCAAAGTGCAAGTTTACATTCAAGACATCAACGACAACCCACCCAAATTCACCAAAGACATTTACCAGGCCTCCATCTCAGAATCAGCCCAGAACCTGACACAACTGCTGCGAGTGTCTGCCTCTGATGTGGACGAGAACAAAAATGGACTGGTCCATTACCAAATAACTGAGGGGAACGAGGAGGGTCAGTTTACCATTGACGGCAGCTCTGGACAGGTTACTCTGTTTGGAAAGCTGGACTATGAATCCACATCCTCCTATTCACTGAAAATCATAGCTGTTGATGGTGGAACCGTGCCCCTGTCCTCCTCTTGTATGCTCAGCATTAGCATTTTGGATGAGAACGACAATTCCCCCTCCTTCCCTAAATCCTCCCTGTCTGTGGATGTGCTTGAGAACATGAGGATAGGGGAGTTGGTGGCCTCTGTGACCGCCACTGACGCAGACTCTGGTCAGAATGCAGACATAACTTACAGCATCACAGCCACAAACAACCACGGCACTTTCAGCATTAGCCCCAACACCGGCAGCATCTTTTTAGTTAAAAAGCTGGACTTTGAAACTCAGTCTTTTTACAAGCTCAACATCACTGCAAAAGACAATGGCAGACCGCCACGCTCCTCATCCATTCCTGTGGTCATTCATGTCAGAGATTTTAATGATAATCCTCCCATATTTACCCCTGGCGACATTTTCAAATCAATCCCCGAAAATCTTCCCATCTCAGCCTCAGTCATGACAATTATAGCCCATGACACAGATGCAGACATAAACGGCCAGCTGGAATACTCCATTGTTCAGCAGACTCCCAGAGGAGGCCACTTCAGCATTGACCCTGGCACTGGGCTCATATACACAAGCAAGGAGATAGACAGGGAGTTCTCCAACCTGTTTGAACTGACAATCAAGGCCACTGACCAGGCGGTCCCCGTGGAATTCCGCCGCTTTGCCCTGAAGAACGTCACAGTATGGGTCACAGACCAGAACGATAATGTCCCTGCATTTGTATCCCAGAATGCTCTTGTGGCTGAGCCCAACATTGTCATCGGTTCCATCCTCACAACAGTGGTGGCCTTTGACCCCGACGAGGGGGCGAATGGCGAAGTGGAGTATGAGCTGGTGAAAGGGGACTCGGACACGTTCATCATGGACCGGTACAGTGGGGATATCCGCCTGGCTTCCCAGCTAGTACCATCCAGGCTCATGTACACCCTCACAGTGTCAGCAACCGACCACGGCACAGACCGCAAGGCCTCTAGGACCGAGCTGACCATCATCCTCCAAGGGGCTGATGGGCCTGTTTTCTCCCAGCCCAAATATATCACTATCCTCAAAGAGGGCCAGCCACCGGGCACCAATGTCATCTCACTGGATGCCTCAAGCCCGAGGGGCTCAGGGACCAAAGTGGAATTTTTCATTGTGGCGGTGCGCAGCGGTGGCAAAGCCGTGGGACGCCTGTTCACCATTGGCCGCCGCACCGGAGTGATACAGACAGCTGCCGAGTTGGACCGAGAGCAAGGCTCCGACCTCTACCTGGTGGACGTATACGCCATCGAGACAGACGCCAGCCAGCCGAGGACACAGCGTGCTGAGGTTAGTACACTGCTGAGTTTTCTATTCTCCACAGGTATTGGAAAGCCACCTTAGATTTTGGTCTTTTGGTCTATTTGATCTATTTGGCAGGGAGAGGGCATGAATTGAACCACTGGCATTTGTTTAAGACATTTGGATGGAATAAGTGAAATGAGATCAAGGTTTCAACTGGAAAAAATGGGGAGTGAAAGTGTCCAAGTCACACATAAAACAGATCCACCTATTGCATTGGTCTGCTCATTAATTAAATTCTTTTTTTATCGATGTTTCTGTGTTATATTAAATAATAATTGCCTTGGACATGAGTAAGGCCTTGTTCTTTGGCATGATAACTTTATTGTTCCAGTTTCCAAAAACCTACTGGCCATAACAATTCCTCTAGTGTGTGCCTCCTGTAATATTATAGTACTCTGGGAAAGGGAAATGAGTGTTGCATGTCCTCCACTTGAGCTGTACTCCTGCTGTTATGACCTGAAATTTTCTTATCAGTGGATATGAACTGCACACATCATAAAAGGACTACTTTTAATTTCCCCACTGCAGACATTAATCATTCTGGGCTGTTGTATCAGGGTCAAGGCCCATGATGGCTTTCTCAGTGTCTCAAGTTGAAATGAAAAAGAGAGTAATTCACATGGCCCTCCAGTGCAGGTATGCATCATCAGGGCCTGTATCACATTGAGCTTTTGTGCCTGAGGCTGTTTTGGCACTGGGGTGGTCCTGGGGTACTTTTTGTACCACCGGGCCCTGCTCCACAGGCAATAAGTGACCATTAAAATTGGGTGACCTCTTAAGACTCTGTGAAAAGATGTTGAGGGCAAAGGAGAGCGGAAAAAAGTCTCAGAGAGTGAAACTTAAGCTGTGCATTGAGTTTGCATTACATGATGCACCTCTTTTAGGCTTCTCTTGAACTTTCCCTGAGGGATGGAGTTAAATTCTGTGAAGTAGAAAGCGGGAACCCTAAACCCAGTTTTGGGTGGCTAAGGCCTAGCCACTAGTCAAATGAAAAACAAATGTGATTCTATATGTGTTTTGGAAATGTCAAGCGGGACTTAAAATGCCATGTTATTACAGGCTTGATGATACACATATATAAATTGCAGTTTTGAGAGAAAAACAAAAAGGTTTTCACTGCTGCTCCACTTTAGAAATGTGTTTTACATTATTGTCTTGGAGGGCACTTAAAATGCCTGATGTGAAATGATTTAAGAGTTTAAGATTAGTGGGATGCTTTAGACAGTTGTTATGAATGCCTTTTCAACCGCTGAAAATATTGAAATTGAAATTCAATACAGTAATCAGTTATTTGGAGACAAACCCAAATATTATTGAAATTAAGGATTACTTGGCAAAATCTTGTTAGCTAAGTTAACTTAAAAGTTGAGGATATCAAATGTTCTCTCACTTTGCCGGAAAGTAAAGATGGCAATCTACTTTCCTCCAGATTCTACTCTTGGCCTAATGAAAGAAATATAGTGCGCCTTAGTTTGGTTTCATGCTAAGCCTGAACTTTCTCACCCTCTTGGAGAGATGGCTTTACCATACCCCTTCGCTGCATAGTCAAGTTCTTTATTTTTATAAGTGGGAGATCTAATAACTCACAAACTCTAATAACTCAAATGACATGCCCCAGTAGGAAATATGGCTCAGGTTTGTGATGCAATGCAACGGCCAGTTGCTTGCAATATGTCGTTGTGGTTGTACCTGTAATTGCAAAAATAAACCAGACATATTCAGATATAGCTCCGGTTTGTCACAGTGTGGTACAACAGTGTAAACTTTTGGACTGAGACTAATGTTTTTCCAATGCAGTGTTTATGCACCAGATACCCAGTAGCAGCTGGAGGATTATTTCCATCCCCGGGGTTGCGACCCTTTCACATTCTCCACTTTCCATTCTCCCCATTGATTAGATGCATGATGAAAGCTGGCAACCATTTTTCCTCTGCCGTGCACCCTTTGTGATGTTTTGGAAACACTCAAACAAAGAGAACTTGGCTGGACGTCCTTTATCGATGGTCATGATCTTAAACGTCCCAGGACCCTGCTGAGCGGGTGGGGCGGGGGGTGCAGGGTGGTTGCTACTCAGCCTCTCTTGGCATCCTAATGTGTTTGATTGTCAGTGGTTGTTGATTACATTCTTTATTGTGATTTGTAAAGCTTGCACCACATCTGGGTCATATAGTATTTGCAAAGAGCGTTTGTTTTAATCCTCCTAAGGTACCATGTGGGTGGGGTTTGCCGAGTTTGAAAGTTTGAGTTCATAACCCAGAAATGAGACGGCGATAAAAATCTTTTTGGTGAGTCCAGCTTTCTCTGGACGGAGGCTCACTCGCTGCTGTTTTGGAGAAAGTTTTTGTATTTTGCTCTCAGGTTTTGATTCATGGTCATCATTCCTATGGGCAGAGAAGATTCCCTGCCGGCGTTCATACCTGAGAAAAGGATTTCATTTGGACAAACAGGGTCTGAATTGAGACGGGACGCTCGTCTCTGTTGCAGCCCTGCTTTTTGATTTAGACTCATGAGATGGACGTAGTTTTATATGCTTGACAACCTGAAGTGTCCCCCAATCCACCCACACACATTCTGACTCCATCCTCCTTTTAATGCTCCTCCAATGCCTGACTTCTGATAAGAGCAACAGTAGAATAAGCTTCAGTTACTAGATGGCCAACAAACAAATGAAGGAGGTCCGAGGAAAAGAAATGGATAATAAAAAAGTAATAATAAAGAAATCACAGAGGAAAGGCAGAAACAATTTTCCTTGACTATCTGTGTTTCTTGTTGTCAGTTCTCTCTCCCTCTCCCTCTCCCTCTCCCTCCCTCCTGAATTTGCCACAATTGTTTTCTTGAACTCAATGTGACATAAAATGAAGTAGTGTTTTTTCGGAGCGGCCCAGGAGTGCTACATCACTCCTTGCCCCCCCCCTTCAAAA
>OOFE01050426.1:11951-22838 GCA_900323365.1 Monocentris japonica
TGCCCACCCCCCCCCTTTTGCCCTCCACCATTTACTTTTCAATGATGTTGGAGGCCTTTTTCATTTACTGTGGGCATGTTGTATGGTTATTGCAAGCAGTGAGCTGGGTTGAGGCTACTGGCCACAGTGCAGAGAAGTCATAGCAACTATGGAGAAAAGCGGTAAAAAAGAAAGAACAGCAAAGCTAAACACAACAAACAAGACATAGTGAACATCAGCACTGTTTTTTTATTGCAGATTGGTTGCATGCACCATCTGCTTCTTTTTCTGTGGTGGCTTTACAGATGCTGGTTACCTCAGCCTCAGGCTAGATTCTGTTTCAAGGTAGACAGCTCATCAAGATGAGTGACAAGTGTTGGGGTGGGAACTTGGGCTAACAATACACTTCCTGCCTCAGGTTGTATACTGTTGCTTTAAATCCTTAATGCTCGCTGTGCCCCCCTTTAGATCACTAGGCCTATTATTTAATTACCCTCCATCAGTGATACATTTGGTTCCTCTATTCAGAGTTTTAAAGGAAAATTCCACCCTCAGATACTCTTACACTGTTATATATCTTCAATCTGTGATGTTCAATGCATACCAGGAGTAATTTTGTTAGTGATTTCCTACATTTGCCAGAACGTCTTTTGACAACCCGCAGAGAACCGGCGTGAAATTGTTGCTGCTGCATTCAGAAGCATACTAGTGTGAATATAACTACTAATTATCATTTTATTACCTTGGACTGTGGACTTTGGTAGATTTGTGGCAGCCATGTTTAACACACTTCCGTTGTTTGTACCATCATTACATTACAGTCATTTAGCGGATGCTTTTATCCAAAGCGACTTACAATAAGTGCATTTAACATAGGTGGGCAAGAGAACTACTCGTCACCAAAAATTGTAAGTGCATTTCCTTCCTAAATAAGCATCTAAGAGCATAACCAGTGCTAAGGTAAAAGTATCATAAGTTAGCTACCTACTTAGGCAAGTGCTAAAAGGAAGGGTCAGGGTAGTATTTCTTGAAGAGGTGGGTTTTCAGCCTGTGGCGAAAGATGGGCAGTGACTCTGCTGTCCTGCTGTCCTGGGGAGTTAATTCCACCACTGTGGGGCCAGGACAGAAAAGAGCAGTGACCATGTAGATCGGCAGCAGAGGCCTCTGAGCGACAGGGCAGCCAGTCGCCTCAAGGCAGCAGAGAGAAGTGGTCGGGCAGGAGTGTAGGGTTTGACCATAGCCTGAAGGTAGGAAGGGGCTGTTCCTTTCACTGCCCTATAGGCTAGCACCAGAGTCTTAAACTGGATGCGAGCTGCTATAGGGAGCCAGTGTAGGAGCCAGATCGGAGATATCAAAAAGTTCCCATATTTCCTATTCGGAATCACCACTAGGAGCATCAGCCTGGGGAAGGTTAGAAAGTCATATCAAAAAGATTTGGGCTCCATCACGCCACTGTGAGACCAAAAAATGGAGAGAATTTAACACAGCAGTGACTCCTAGATGTGGACATCAGTCTAAAATATCACCAAGAGCCACAAGAAAAATATCAAAACTATTAAAAAAACAACCCAATAATAAATTCTAGAGATCTACAAGCCTCCATTGCTGCATCTGATGTCATTGTGCATCAATCAACAATAAGAGTAAATAACACTGAATAGAAATGGTATTCACGCAAGGGAAGCCAGGAAGAACCTCTACTGTCTAAAAAGAACAAAGCTGCCAGAGAAAACCTGGACAAACCTGAGGATTTCTGGAAGTCTGTTCTCTGGACAGATGAGCCCAAAACTGAACTGTTAGGTCACAATCAAAAATGCCATGTTTGGTCACAACCCACAACTGTCCAAAATAAGCGTATCCCTATGATCAAGCATGATGGTGGGAGTGTCATGGTCTGGCCTGTTTTTCTTCCTCTGGATCTGGATGACTCGCCATTATTAAGGGAACCATGAATTCTGTGGGATACCAGAGAATTCATGAACAGAATGTCAGACCATCAGTCTGAGAGCTAAAGCTGGACCGAAAGTGGCTGTTCAACCAGACCATGATGCTAAGCATTCAAGCAAATGAGAATTGCTCAGGAATAAGAAGTTTAGTATTCTGGCTTGGCCAAGTCAAAGTCCTGACCTAAATCCAACTGAGATACTGTGGCAAGCCTGGCTCTGTTCATGTGAGACCTCAAACCTCACTGAGTTGATTGAGTTCTGTCACAAGGAGTAGGAGGAAAATCCCTCAAGGAAGATGCTAGAGACTGATCAGACTATAAGAGACGTTTACCCCAAGTCATCACTGCTAAAGGAGGCACCACAAGTTACTGACTGAAGGAGTTCACATACTTGGCATACTGGCTCAAGTTACAATCCATTCAGACCACGCTTTCTCTTCCTAGTGCATTATCATCAGACATGGCTCATCTTGCAATCCATTCAAAATATAAATAGAAACTGATTTGTTTTCTCAGCATTCAGCATTAATTCTCATTGATTTCTTAATAGATACATGCCATATATTTGAATTATAAAAAAAAAAAAGAATGATGCACTAACCCACCAATTGTACAATGTAATTGTACTTTCTTCCTGTCAGCTGATGAGTTGATTTCTACCCGCTTGCTCTTAATAGCTGCTGCTAGAAACCTTAGCACCTGGTTGTGTCGCCAGATGTATCGTCCTTGGGACATCCTGACAAAATGTGTCTAAGAGTAGCTATACCTGAACATAAGGGACAGGAAGGGTCCGCCCCTACCGATTGACTGAGATTTTGGGGAGATGGCAGTCCATCATAGGTTGCACCTTTAATGTATCTAAGTCGGTTTGCCTCCACACCCCACAACTCCAGCCAAGTCTCTTCCTCTCTACACTTTCCCAATTCATCCAATGACCCTCTTTTGCCTGAGACAGCCTTATGGTACATTGCTACCTTTGTACATTTAAATTCCTCTGTTAGGCTAGATATGGGTAGTTCTAAGTTCCCTTTCCCATACAGATCTACACTGCTAAGACATCGTGGGACTCCAAGCCATTTCCTGACATACGAGCTAACTAGCCTCTTTAACCTCTCTACCTTTGATATAGGTGTCTCATATACTGTCAAGGGCCACATAATCTGAGGCACCACACCAAATTGCAGGCACCACAGCTTTATCTTGCCTGGTAGTCCTGACCTCTCAATGCCTCTAACAGCATCCTGCCTCATCTCCTGAATCTGCCTCTAGTCATTTAGGGTCGCATCATACCACCTTCCTAAGCTTTTGACAGGCTTCTCTAAAACTGTTGGAATTGATTCTTCATTGATGTAAAATCTTTTGCTTGCCAGCTTCCCCTAGACAATGGAGATGCTCCTTTACTTACTTGGTTTAACTTTCATCCTACCCCAAGCAAAAGTAATAGGATACAGCAGGAAGGAAAGAAATTAAATAGAAACATAAAAATATATAAACATATGCAGCCGATAAATCCAACATGTTAAGTAAACTGGGCGGGAGGTATGGGAAAGAGCATGTATAGTAGGTGAGTAAAATGAAACTATCTATTCCATATGATAGCAGTTCATATCTACAGTTCTGTGATGAACTGGTGACCTGTGCATGGTGTCTCCCTGCCTTTGAGCCAGTCCATGCTCATGACCCTGAAAAGGGATTATGCAGGAAGAGAAAATGAATGAATGCTGTTCCATTCAATCTCATGTACCATTCCTGTTTTGTGGATTGCCTTTGGCGTCCTCTAGATGTCGCTGGTTCTCTGTGACTGATCCCCTGTGCTCAGATTGAATACTGACACCGGTGGCTCATACGGCTGGTTGGACTGCCTTCAGACTCACTGATGATAAACGGATGGCTGTTTCTGATGCACGGTTGGCCAGCTTTTTAGGGCGCATGCACACACACACACACACACACACACACACACACACACACGCTAAATCTTCTCGAGGGAAGCTTTGCTGTACAACTTGTAACTGGTGGCTTGTAAACTAGACTTTGTTACTTAGAAGTAACTGCCAACACTGATTGAACTACTGAATGTCAGATTTAAGCAGAAACAGACACAAAGCCGAGAGAGAGAGAGAGAGAGAGGGAGAGAGAGAGAGACTGCCTCGCTCTACCTCAGCGTGGAGGCTGTTGGAGGTTGGAGGCTGAAACAAAGTAAGCCTTTAGTGTCTGTTTTCCCTCCTCAGGTATCTTCATGATGCCCTAAAAACATCCATCCTGAGCTCACCTCACCTTGACACCCACTTATCCACTATGGCAGTAAAGAACAAAATAAGATCATATTTAGTCATCCATATTTAAGTAAGCAATGAAGGCTTCTAATAACATGCATTTAGCAGTTCCTATTAAATCCATATATATAGGTAATCCATACTCTTTCCCATACTCGCCACTCATAGTCTACTTAACATTTGTAAAAAAGCATGTTTATATAACCCCACAACTATTTATATTCCATTTTTATAGCTTTTATCGTTTTGTTTTCATTGATTTTCATTGTTTATATTGCTGATTTATATTCTATTTTTGCTGTTTTGTTCTATTTTTTCTCCTGCTGTGCCCTATAGGGAACCGAAGTTGATATCAATTCAAAACAAAACACTCTGTGACAATTGCTCATTTAAAGTAGTGTGTAGCGTAGACGTGATGGCTCTAGTCAACAGTTACCCACTAGAAAATATTTTGGTATGCTCTGTAAGGTGAAGAAGGGCATTTCACAGGAAATGGAGTTTTGTAACTCTTGATTTAACAAGTTGATATGATGTTTCCAACACAATTCATTAACTAACATAAAACAAATGACTAGATTTGTGGCTATCAACATGAAAAATCAGCCACTATTCACCACCATCCCATGTGTAACTCTTTCAACAAGTGGGGAGAATAAGGCTTGATCATTGGCTGAGATGCATCTATCTGCAAGGGGTTGATAGGGTTGTTGATCAATACCAATGACTCCACGATTACTCGGCCAGTGCCGAGATGCCAGGTGCCTTTAAAAACTCACCTTACTGGCCTTTACCTTTAGACAAAAAAACGCCCCACCAATTGGAGTTTGACGACACTCCCTCCATGTTGATGTTGCTGTAATTACTTGGTTGTCAATAGAGGTTGATACATGTCATACAATACCTCATGCCTCTTTACGCTTTGTTAAAAGTGCATGGTTAAATATGTGATATTATGGGGGGTTTGTGAGCACTGCTGTATATCATTGTCATTTCAATGCTTTGCTACTATCTGGAGCAGGGGGACTATCTGTTGTCATTTCTTTACAGGCAGAATTTACAGATACACAGGACTGGATGTTATAATCCTTTGTGTCATAATCCAGGGTGAGCATTCATACAGAAAACCAATTCAGATGTCAGAAAGAATGATGACGATAGAGGACATCAGGCTACACCGTCATAAATCTACAGGACCATGAGACAGGCAGCACCATTCACTAGCCACCTAATCTAAATGCTACAGGGTTGAGTGTGTGAGTCTAGTTATGTCACTGGGGTTATCAAGTGGTCTCCTCCCATCACAGAGATTTAGTTGATTTAGGCCCATGACATCTCCAGAAGGCTCAACAGTGATCTCTAGCGTCCCAGATCCATCCCCTCCCTCGACACCCACTCTCAACACCAAAAACTGTCTACACTACCCTGTACCTATGCTTAGACTTATCGCCAATTCCCAACTTACTCAATTTCTGACACTTCTGGCTTGGAACAACCCACTCAGCAGCTCAGGAACCAAACTGTATCAGTAAACAATTATACCAAGAGCTGAGAACAGTTCATCACAGCTAAGTCCAGCTACCATGTCTAAACTCTCACATGTTACGTAACTCCTGTTTTAATCAAAAGATATTAATATCGTTCCATTTTTCATAAGTCTTAGTCATAAAATAGATTTTGGACCCCAGCTGGTATCTACTAGCAACCAACATCAGGTAGAATACTACAGGCAAATAAGGCTAACACACCAACATATCAACTTTCTAACAAATCAATATACCAGCAACCGTGCTACAACCAAACACTCGGTCAAATGGCATGCTACAAACACAGGCTGACAAGCAGACATAAGAACAGGTCAATACCCAGCAAACATACTATTGATAAACAGCCACGACAACCATGCTATTAGCAAACAACGTCAGCTAACACGGTACAAACAAACAAGAGCTAGGCTAACAAGCCAACAGTTCTAGCAGCTAAGAAATCAATGTACCAGCACATGTACTTCTAAGAAAAAAGCACCAGCATGCTTCAGTCAAGCAAGTGGTTCAGACCCTATAACACTGAAGATTACCTACATTAGGTGCTTTGTGTCCTCAGTCATTGTGATTCCTTTCCTGCCAGATCCACTGGCACCCACAGCTGCTGGGTTTCCAACCATGTTGCTCCACCTCTTCTACCAACTCTGTACACCTCAGTATAAGCACTTTCCTTTCATATGCCTCATCTACTGCGTCCTCCCATGGCACTGTAAGCTCAACAAAATACACTATCCGCTGTACTACCTGTCAGCTGATGAGTTGATTTCTACCCGCCTGATCTCAATAGCTGCTGCTACTGCTACTGACGCCTCAGCACTTGGTTATGTCGCCAGGTGTATTATTCTTGGGGACAGACTCATTTTGCATCCTGACAAAATATGTCTAAGAGAAGCTATGCCTGAACATAATTGACAGGATTGAGATTTTGATTTGATTTGATTGAGTACATCAGAGGTTGCACCTATAATGTATCTGTTTCGGTCTGCCTCCATACCACACAACTTCCTCCATACTGCTTGAGTATACTTTAGTGTAAACGGTCGGCTGATAATAGTATACTCATTCGTGATTTGAGCATGTAGTATGCGGTACATACTGATGAGTATGTAGTATGTAGCATGTTAGTATCCCATTCCAAAGACAACCCCTGTTTCGCCTGAGACCGTACACCTTGCTGCTTCCTCCTGCTGCAGCTATTTAGGTTGTGCTGTGGCTTTTTATGGACCAGGGAACAAGTCAAGTCTGGAGCGATTTCTATCTGGGGAGGGCTGTCACAGGAAAGGAGGGACTGTTTTTTATACTAAATACATAATATAATTACTGACAGAACTGACACATACACAGTACATATGGCTCTCTCATGCTCACACAGTTAAAGGGATGATTCCACCGTGATTCAAATGCTATTCGTATGATCTTGGACGGTTAAACCTTGATTTGTGAACATGAATGAACCTCTAACAAAGCTAGAAGCAAGACAACAAAAACTCTTTTTGTGACAAATGATAATATTAGTAGTAGTATAGTATTAAGAAGCAGAACAAGTACATATCTAGTCATCAGGTGGGTGTTGCTTAAAAGACCACAGACTGCAGCTATCTTGCATAAACTGATATGACTATTTATATATGTTTTGAAAAGGACATTTTGCAAAAAGCATCTACTTAACAGCTAGGGTTTCACTCCATACTTACTGTAATGACTCCACAGAATGTATGTTTTTTTTATTGTGGACACCCCAATAATAATAAAAAAATATTCTGGAGTGACAGATTTCACGCATTTATTTTGAAGGCAAAATCGCCCTATTCAGGTCGGATTGTAGCTTACTATCTCACTGAACGCCTCTAATGGCTCGCTCGTGACAACCTGAAAACGTAGGATGTGATACAAAACGCCTTTGGAAACAACTGGGACACTGAAATACATTAAAATAGAGACACCCTTTCAAAATAGTCTTGGCAGCGCTTTATATGTGAGACCAGGTCTACATGGCTATTAAAATATGCTGTGAAAAGAACATTTTGCCAAATTATATTTTATTTATATATAATATTGAGAATATACATACTGCTTCTTAATACATTCTTCATTTTCACTTTTGTAATTTGTATCTGTCGAGATCAATAAACAATAAGAGTTTTATTTTGAAGGTTGCGAGCGGAAGTCCTATTTTTTATTCTAGCTAGCTTGACCCTGGTCAATCCATAGTTGGCTAGAGATAGGTAGCATTATCCTTAGCACAGTGACACGTTTGCCATGTTTACAACTTTCAGAGGATTATAAAATAATGTTTCCAACAAGCATAAACATTATCAGAAAAATTCTGCCTAGAATTATTGTTGTGCTTGCTAACGTTGCGCTGGTGAACTGACTGACAGTTGGCGTGTTTGGAGTGATCGGACCTCCCCCTTTCTGCCTATTACATCCAGTGGGCTGGCTGCCTGGAGCAATACACGCCTGGCAGCGGCGAGGGCGGAGCTGGCCTGTCACAAAGCTATGTTTCGTCTCAGAAACTAAGCATTACACTAAACAGTTTCCAAACCATAAGGCGACTGTTTTTACTGCGACGACAGAGAGACTGTTTCGAGCGGCTTGAAGACAAGCAGGATGCCGGTGAAAGGTGGAGGAAGAGTGGCTGCTTACCCGAGCAAGAGCGAAAATGTCGGAGTAAGTCAGACTGCGCTTAACATGTGACGTTACCTTCAGAAACATTTGCTAATTTCACCGTATGTCAACATATTTCACCGCGTTACCGCACCGTCGAAGTTTTGTGGGGCGAGTGTCTGTTTTACTGTCAGTTAAAAAAGTTAAAAGTATCTGCGAGCCTGTGTACGGGCTGAGAGGTGCACACTGGCCAGCCAATAGACAGCCTGGCAGTACACCTGTTGTGCTTAAGAAGAGCCAATAGGAAAGCCCGAAACATTTCTGACTAATATTTACTCTGGTGGAGTGTCTAGTTGTTTATCAGCCCGTGACTTGAGAGATTAGACAATCTTTCATTTGATGGTGGCGGCAGAAGCCCAGAGGTTAGAGAAGCAGGCTTGTGGCTGGAAGGTTGTCGGTTCGAATCCCAGGCCAGCTGGGAAAATGTGGGTGGGGAAAGTGAATGACCAACACTCCCCTCTCTCAGCAACTACCTTCGAGGTGTCCTTGAGCAAGGCACTGAAATCCTAGTCTCACTTGGCCAGACCTGAATCCACAGTGCCTTTTCAAAATAGTGTCTGGAGAAAGTATTTGGTGTGGAAAAGATTTACGTTAGGAGAGGCGAGTGTTGTGAAAATGGACAAATATATTAAAAAAAACTCCATGTAAGAAAGTGTTGTGTGTGTGTGATGTGTTTATCTATGTGACAAGAGTTTTAAAGATAAATGCAACACTTACAATTTTATAACTAGTGCCCCTAAATTAAAGCCTGGCTAACATTTTATTGCTACCTCTACGATGTGGTTAGCATGCTAAAGTGGCTAGCAGCACACAGGAAGTGAAAGGGGAGCAGCATTCTGTCCAAAACTGGCAGAGGCCTTATCCCAGTAGCAAACTTCCTGTGAGTGCCCAGTGGTCACCAGTAGAAGACTGTGGTTGGACTGGTAGGCAGCTGCCCAATACAAGACTGAAGAGGGGGGATTGTGTGTGTGTGTGTGTGTGTGTGTCCTGGGATGATCACACTGATGACTCCATGACAGCCAGTAGCATCCTCCTCAATCCTCTCAACTTTGTCAATATGGCTTTTCCGCTTGAATTCAGCCTGCTCCTCATTATCCATACATATGTCCCAACAAATCCTTCATTCCTTGATAAACCATTGAATACAATGATATACAAATGGCTAATACATGGACACATTTCCACAAAATTGAAGGAATTCACCATGTTTTTGGAAGATTTAGCCATTGAGCGATGAGAACATAGACACCAAGACACCAGCTACCGCTTTAGCATACACTATGTTGAGTGATAGTATTTATTGCAACCAGATTCGGTCCTCTGTTATATTTCCAAAATAAAGCACATTGCATTTTTTTTGGTATCTCATAGCCAAGAATTTTTCCAGCAGAATTCCCTCCATGATCGTGGTAGCATGCTGCATATTGCACATATTATACCAATCTTCATCTCATGCTCTCTTGACATCTCATGACACCCTGGACACAGCTTTTTTTTTTTTTTTTTTTTTTAGGTCAGACTGCCCTCTTGTCCGTCTAGCAGGTGATGTCTGTCTCACACAAGTGAATGAGGGGGCGTTTGCAAGCAACAGCTGAGTGGGATTAGTCTCCGGCATGACAGAGAACATAATGTGTTGCTCGGCTCTTAGGCGATCGATTTCGATCAATTTCCATACATTGATCAACTGTCTATTTTGTGAGCCTATGTATGGAAAACACTGGTCAGTATTTACACTTCCTGATTATTTCCATGGATCTAGCACGTCATTGTTTGACTGTTCCAGCCATTTACATTTGACATGAGTGTTTGAATGCGCTCCCTGTTCAGTGTTAGCAGCTGCGTTGGTGTGAATGCATCACACAGGCTGAACTGGGCTCTCTCTCTCTCGCTCTTTTTAAAGTGTAGGAAGAGCGAATAGAGCTGATAAACAGAACAGGCTGAATCACGGGACGAGTGATAGAAACCTGATGAGACGCAAGATACCTCATTCCCATTGATTTTTTTTGGAAAGGTGCTGATGCATTACAGACACTAGGATACAGTGTGGTTTCTGTTGGGGAAGGCCTGGGGTCAGCTGTAATGTGGATTCACATTCCATTCATATATGGAGGTGCTCTGCTAGAGCCATTTGTCCATATGAATGCACAATGTGTACAGACTAGATTAGAGATAGCTTGGGAATGTGACTGTTTACAATTTACCCAGCAGTAGAATGTGTTCAGTGCAGTATGTATGCGGCCATGTTTGCATAAAGTTAACAAGACTTTCTTTTTTTTTTTTTTTTATTAAGTCTCCATCTTTGGTGCTCATTGCTGTGGTGTGTCTGCACTGCTCTTCCTAGAGATCACCTGTCAATCAAACAGTGTGTCCAGTACTGTGACGTCTTTCTCCTTGGATTTTCGTGGAAGTTTTGAGTTTCTGATTCCGATTATATGTAACAGGAATATGCTGGATGTATACCTGTTAGTTTGTGTGTGTG
>OOFE01050427.1:0-22622 GCA_900323365.1 Monocentris japonica
TTACATTGGCTCAGAGAAGTCACCAGCTGAAGTCAATCATAATCACTCACAAGAAGTTAAGAGGCCATGCCACAAAGCAAATTTGATTGACACAACTTTCTACATCACCAAAACTGATAACTCAAGTTACTGTATGTATATTTTTGACCCAGCAGATTTTGTCATATTTCCAGAAGACCTATAAGAAATTTATGAAAGAACCAAAATTCATGAATGTTTTTTGTGACAAAGAAGTATGTGCTCCAATCATTCCATCACACAAAAATAAGAGTTGTAGAAATCATTGGAAACTCAAGACTGCCATGATATACATGTTCTTTTCAAGTGTATGTAAACTTTTGACAACTGTAGTAAAACCACCTTGAGGGGGGCAATTAAAAGCTTGTGACAGTTACAAACAGGAGAGAGCTTACTTTGAGGAACATAGCCCTCTCTTCAGCATTGAAGTCACTGGACAGGATGTCCCAGAGCCAGATGATGACCCGATGGCTGCTGTGAAAACCTCCATAGTACACTGTGTGTTTCCTGGGAAAAAAGAGAGAAAGGGAATGTTGACAAGCATCTTCACTTAGATCGTCTTCATACACAGAAAAGAAGAAAGAAATTCTTTCACAATTCTAGCAAGGCTAACAAGGTATTTAAGTAGTGTACCGAAAAAAGGAAAGATTCTTCTATACTTGGGGAACAATTCATGGAGGAACTTTAATTATTATTACAATTAGTAGAATTAGTTTTTCCATTAATTGTTCACCAAGTGTAGCTGACATTTTGTTCATAAAACATAAAAGGAAACTATGGACAAGCCTTGCAGCAAATGTTTGGGCAGGAAGTCAAATGCCAAGGGGTAGTACTATAGAGATGATGGAGGATGGTAAGGATGTCTGAGAGTTCACATACTTGAGGTCATCTAGATCAATCTCAGCGTTGTCCCCCGAGACAAGTCGCTGAACTTCAGGGGTGGAAAACATGTGCAACCATTCCGGGTTGATGATGCTACGGAAACCCCGGATAAACGCTGCGGTCTGCTCCTTAATCTGTGTGTGCATCCGGAAGTGTGCCATGAGGTGGATGTAGCTGATCCTGTCGGACCATGTGATTGGTGAAGAGATGAGGTCAGAGTTAGAGGGTGATTGGACACAAAACTCTTCACACTACAATTGGTAAAACAACATTTCTGACTCAACTAAAATGTGTCAGCACACTATGTTTGCACAAATTGAAAATTCACACACTTGTTTTCATTGGTGACTGGCATGGTCTTCCCTCCAGGTATCAACTCATGACAGACTAACTGTAAGGGAACATTGAGAGAAACGTAAAACTAAGGAGGAATCTGATGCATTTAAATAGGCAACATCATATTTTCCACATGGCTTCAGTCCTTACCTGCCCCATGACATCCTCATCATAGGATAATGTTAGCCCTAGGTCCCCTACATCGCCATCGTAGCGCTGAAAAACCAAACATGAAATGTCCATCAAACATTACAAGAAAGAAAGAAGAAATGGAACATGAGCCATAGATGAAAGCCAAAAGTATCAAACAAAAAAAAGTGGTCTTTCCAAATAGAAAGTGGTCTAAGAGTTTTGGAGAAGGGTTATTATTGGCGACCTTGATGGATGTGAGGTTCTTGTAGAACTCAGAGTCCAGAGAGGGCAGCTCATCAATAGAGCTGTAGAATGTGCTGTGGTGGTGACCTAAGACTTGACTGAGGAAGAAGGAGGCAAAGGGGACGTCCACAACAATACCCTGAATGCAAAACACAGGATAGCACAAAAGTATGAGACAGAAACACACTTTCAATCAATATCTTAGAAGGCATTAAAAGGACTTCCCCAGAGAGCACAAACATACCTCATACATGGCTTTACCAAGCATCTTTCCCACAAACTCAAAGAGCTGCAGATGGTTCTCGTGGATGTAAGATGTAGGGGAAGGATATAGCCTTTCGTTTCCACTCGTAGTCTATGGGAAATAAATAACACCACAATGATAAGAATCAGCAGGATCAATGTCATCAATGTCAACAGCAGAAGCATGGTTTAAAAACTAGAATACCATCTGCCCAAATTACCTTGAAGAGGTTGAGTGCAGGATTGAAGACTTTCTTAATGATCTCCTCTAGAAACTCTTTGAAGACACCATCCTGATCAATACCAGCCTCGTCTACTCCCAAGTCATTAACAAACTTCACACGAATGACTCCTTTAATGGAATTTACCGGCAACCGGCGAAGCTGGTCGTATCCATCCTTGGGACCATTACAGGTGTTATTGTGGGATGACCATTATAATGTAATATCGTTTTTTATCATGACAAAAATCTATCTGATCAGTCAACACCATACCTCTAGCATCCGTGAGCGGCGGATGGTAATATGGGTGACATGTGGTGAAGCAGAGCTTGTTTCTACTAATCCTAAATTCTCCTTTTCCTTTGTAACAATATTCCGGAACAACAGCACCCTCTGCAACAGGAAGTAAGATAATTATACAAATGTGTATGAAAATAACATTATGCCTTAAGCCAAAGCATACCGTTTACTCACATTTTTATGTGGAATGACATGAGGGATGTACTGCAGTAAAAGTTGGGCTCTTTTCTTGCCTTTCTCCAGCTCTTGGAACAACAAGCTGGGCTTCAGGTCCCTGAATGCAATAACACAAAGATGAGAGGGTGAACTTTTTTACTTTATGACAAAGTTGTCTATCTTCAAACAGAAGGCCAGTATGCCTTGAGTATTGCTGATATTAAGAATAATTCAAAAGTTTTGCAAATGAGGGTATTCACTTGCGCAGCCAGTGGTCATCAGGGGAGAATCTGCGCCTGCAGTCGCGTTCATAGAGCACCATCAGCCAGCCATGAACACTGTGGAATAGCTCCAGTTTCTCTCCCTTTGCATTTTCTGTGAATACAGGTCATTTTTTTCAATAAAAATACACTTCCTGAATCGGTAGTTCATAATATGTATTGATAGGTTTGCTGAGGGAGTAATTCATTTTGCCCACCTGTGATCATCATTTTGACTAAAATCCAGTGAGGCCACCCACTCACCTAAGATGCCATCCCATATCATCTTGTACACAAATGTGTTCAGAAATGAAGAGATGGTGATAAGTTCTTCTATCTTGAAAGAGGTCTGTTCTTCATAGACTTCAATGTCATCCAGAATTCTGCAACACATAAAATGTGTCAAGAACAAGTGTTTGCACATGTTGCGGCTGTCTGCGTGTACCTTAAGTACTTAGAAATTAAAATTACGTGATGAGGTGCCGTGAGCAGTCACAGAAGAGCATCAGCATGGCCAGAAGCTGCTTGGACTCATCTGTGTCATTGTTCAGGCACTCCATAAACAATTTCAGGCCTCCCTGAGGACCAAGCTCACAGATGAAGGCCCAGAGCTTAGGCAGTAGGTCATCAAGGTGTGTCAGACCTACAGAAAAAAAAAAACATAGTACAGAGAGAAACTCAATGGTGAATTTTCCAGTATATGTGTGTGTGTATGTGTGCATCATAATAATGTAACACTGTGGCACTGACCGGTGAGTATCTGAAGTCGTATTTGCGTCAGAGTGGACAGAGCAGTCTGGTAGAGCACACAGATGCTGCACACCTTCTGAACTTCAGCTGAGTCTACTCGCTTCCCTCCTACTGGCTTCAGGATGTTCCGAACAGACGCTGACTTCTGAAACGCCCGCTTGAAGAGGTCTATAAAAACATAGCCACAACAAACAGGGGACACAAAATGACATAATTATGGGAAGAGGAATACAAGAGCTTTCAAATCATTCAAATTTCAACTATACTACTATCTATCTATTGTTTTCTTCTATTTAAGTGTCTTATTAGACTTTCAGAAACAAAAAATGGAAATTGATTCAAATATAACTCACTCTTAACTGGTAAATTGTTTTGTGATGTGCTAGGCTGCTGTGGTGGGGGAGTAGGCTCCTGACTCTCTAACTTTTTAGAGAGGACGTCACTGAAGAGTGTACGAATGACAGACACACCCCACAGGTACTGCAACTGTTTAGTGACCAGCGGCATTGACTCATTCAGACTACAGAGAGAGAAGGAGACAGAAGAAGCAGAGGAGAGATTACGTCAAGTCAGTGTTGCATTTCATTTTTGAATCCATTCAAGTAAACAGTACTTGACCACTTGACCACTCACCCATAGTCTACGGTTTGGGAGAACCAGCCGAGGACCGGGTGCCAGTGGGTGAGATTGGATTTCTTTTGAGATACATATCTCTGGCAGTAGGACAGCATGTCAGTCAGGTCCTTCACAAAATGGTTGGCCTCTTCTTCTAAGACTTTTTCATTAAGGTAGCCCAGGTGAATCAGGTTACCTACCATACAAGGGAAAGATGCAGTCACAACCAGGAACCCAGCTAAGAAGTTCACTATACCCAATGGTATGAAGCAAGATCAAATCTACAGACATATTAGCAATGATTCTCTCATCCATACACAGCTATAGCTACATTCATTATCTGGAGACTTAAAAAATACTGTACCCAGTAGGCAGAGGGTGTGGCTCCCCTCCAGACACACACAGATGTCTAAACACTGCTCTTCACGACTGAGAAACAGAATGAACTTCCGCAGCAGGTCATGAGTCTGGATGGAGGTCATACACTGTCCAAATAGAGCAGATATGCAAAGCTAAATCTAACAGAGGAAAACTAGTTCAAATTATTAGATTCTACTACATTATATTCTGCTGCATGCACTCATTTGAGTGTTTACCTCTGGGGTAAGCACACTGAGGTGGGATATGACCGCTGGAACTGACATGATGTGAATGAGGAACGATCTCAGCAGGTTATCAGAGAAGTGAGCAGCAATGACTGGCCTGGAAAAAGTGAAGACTTAATTAAAAGGGACAACAATGAGTAAAAACAGATAGAGCAGAGCATAACAATCTTCTACAACATATCTGCTCCACTAAAATTATTACTGGAATATTATTGACTTATTATCCTTCTTTCAAATAGCAATTACAAAGCCTCCAATCACCAGCTGACAGATCACCTTAATGACAAAGTGAATATTGCTGTTAGCGTGCCCTTTGAGAGAGAGGGTCTGGTGCGAGCCAAGCCATTGGTCAGCAGAATCTACACAGAAAAAAGATGACACTGTGATGACATCGTGAGCTGACACTGAAGAATAAAATAGATATCACCAGAGTTGATTAAATCTTTGAACACAATTGAGAAAGTATGAGTGGTAATACAGAACCTGTAGCATAGAGTAGAATCCCTTTTGATTGAGATGGCCCATGATATTCTCACAAATCTTGGTCAATGCAGGTCTGAGAGCCTCTCCTAAAATAAAGTGAGGAAACAATTTTGTTTTCCTCTCTAAAAGCATGACGTGCAGTATTGAGTATGTATACGACAACCATAACCTGGCTTGAGACTGACCTTTCCCTCGGACTATCCTCCAAGTTGAAGGGTCTGTGAAGGTCACCAGCACGGTAAGGTATAGTGTTACCAATTTATTGTCCTGAAGTATGTCAGGCTGCAATTGAAAAATGAAGACAGACAGGTTAAAATGGCTAAATGCATGGCACAATGCATCCAGCTTCAAAGCAAGACTTACCTTTAAGTTTTTCAGGAGCTGACAGGAGACCCAGAGAATATCTTTAATCTGTTTGAGCCAGGGAATGGTGAGGTCTTTGGAAAGGGCCAAGGACACATACCAAACCTGACGGCCAAATGAGAGAACAGTCAGTGAGACAAAAAGCACAAATCAAAAAGTTCATTGTGTGAACAGTAAAATGTTACGCATACTCACTTTGGGTTCGCTTTCAACATCCATGCTGCAAAGTATAGTACGACAAAGCTTCTCGAATCTCTGTGCAGTGTGCAATATTAGAATCACTGGATTGCAACAACTCAGCATACATACGTAAGTTATTAATACAATGTATACAGGACAGTGTTCATAAAATATAAATATTATCCAACAGGAGAAAGCAACAGCACTATTACTGTGGAAAAGAACTAACTCTCATACTACTTGGTGCAGTACTGTTTGTTATCAATCATCAATGTAAATATAAATCTAAAGCATGAATTACAACTCACCAACTTGTCCTCTTTGCAATAAATGAATAATAATTTCCGAGCAATTTTGAAAATTGATAGTGCATTTCTTTTTGATGTCCCAGTTTCAGAGGTTTGAAAATAGTCATCAACCTCTTTCCTGGTGAGACAGAGAAAACATTAAGGCAATGTTTTTGAGAAGATAAAACTGACTAATAATGGTTCTAATTTCTAGCCATTCTTCCCATGTATTTGCTCATGATGTACATGATGTGCAGTCTTGATTCTTAGTTAACAAGAAATTTAATATTGACCAATATTTCTAAAATGAAAATATTAGAGCCCACCTTATTTGTTTCTGGAGTCTGCAGCGACAGAGAAATCTCCTGACAAGGGCTTGGATCTGGGTTGCTGCTTTCTCCTTCTCCTTTTGTCCCTTCCTCTCCTCCCTCGCCTGCCTGGCTTTGTCCAGGAATTCTGACTTGGAGCTCTGAGTTGCACTAAACATTGTGCACCCTAGAAAAGAAGAAACCAAGAAAGGAAGAAACCAAGTGACTGCACATAGCGAGAGAATATAAATATTATAATGAATTTCTAACCGGCATGCTTCAATTCAATTCAAAACACTTAATGTATTTGAGAACAATTTGTAATTTCCGAAGAATGTGACTGTGATCCAGTCTATTTAATGAATACAGACAGTATAGATCTAATGGATGGTGGACGGTGTATATAATTTGAGTGAGTATAGCAGTGAATATACCTGTGATCTTTTCCAATTATGATGTTGTCTGGGCCTTGAGGCTCACTGGGCGCTATACCTCCTCAGTCATTTGGGTGCCCTTGAGATCCAAGTCACTGGAAAGCCAAATCAAAGCTGAAGACTAACTTGTCATCTCTGGAGAAAAGGGCGACAGTGAAGATGCAGCTGTGTTAGCTAGCATACATGGCTAGTTCGTCGCTAGTAGGCTTAATACTGTTTTAGCGAGGATGTTGTGAAAGTAATTCAGCAATATTTAGCATTAATATGGGGTGAAGTTGGGTCCTTTGTCAATGACAGTCTCAAAAACATAGGTTACATACCGTTTCAAAATGTAAACAATAACAAGAGACCCGTACATTGACTGCAGCCATTAATCCCCTGTGTCGCATCAAATGATTCCGGGTAGCATTTGTCTCTCCGTATAAATGGTGAGGTAAGAGTATTTATTGCCAGAATGCCTGATGTATGCTTAAATAGCTGTGTTGTAACAATGAAAATTGTGTTATTAAGCTGGGTGATAATGCTTTCGCCAAGAGTATTGGGTGGAAAACTTCTACTTAGGGGAGTATTATCCCTGTTACTCCTTTTATGGCGGAAATGATCAAACGGCAAATTGCAAATTAAAGGTACTTAGTAATATGTGGGTAGAAAGCCCTAGGTCCGAAATTTATAGAGCGGGGCGTAGCATCCCGGGTTAGCTTTATTGTCTTGTTACTACCTTTTTTATACAGTCGATCTGCATCATTTAAACTAAATATTGTTTACTGTACCTTTAAACAGCCCACAGGAAAACTTACGTCATTTTTATAAATGCGCAGTGTTGGTCAGGAAGATTAGCTGACTAGCGTTAGCAAGCTAAGACTTCGAAGTTTGCTGCGGGTTCTATGGTAAATATCTCTGCATCATATCATCAGCTAAATAGTAATATGTTACTGACGTTATAGGGGAAATAGTTCTATTGGACAGTTTCATCAGTAATTTGGTGTCGTTTGCTTCCTACGGTTACTAGATGTAGGAAGCTAACGTAAGTAACTTTAGATAACGTTAGCTAGCTACGTTAGCTGTGCTAAAATCGAATTATCACTTATCAGGGACATACGGTTTATACAGCAGAACGGAGAGCCCTGAACAAGCGTACCAAAAATAATTTTAAAAATCATTGCAGCGTCATTTGGTCATCGGTTAAAGTAGTTCTTGTCTGTGGTTGCATTGACCCAGGTGTAACGTTGTGTAATTTCCTTGTTTTATCACAGGAAGAGATGTCAGGAGAGAGTGTTGTGAGCTCGGCACTGCCGGCAGCTACAACCCGGACCACTTCCTTCAAGGGCTCTAGTCCCAGTTCTAAGTATGTGAAGTTGAATGTGGGTGGGGCGCTCTATTACACCACAATGCAGACACTGACCAAACAGGACACCATGCTCAAGGCCATGTTTAGTGGCAGGATGGAGGTCCTCACAGACAGTGAAGGTGAGTTGCTGGTGGATCTGTTTCACATGTACACAGGATTGAGAGGATAATTTGCCTGCACTGAGAACTGTTCATAATTGATGTTTCACTTTTTGACATCCATAGGGTGGATCTTGATTGATCGATGTGGGAAACACTTTGGAACAATCCTAAACTACCTTCGTGACGGGGCAGTGCCGCTCCCAGACAGCCGACGGGAGACGGAGGAGCTGCTTGCTGAGGCCAAGTATTACCTGGTCCAAGGCCTGGCTGACGAATGTACAGCTGCTTTGCAGGTACTATCCCATTCACTCTAGAAGGCTTATCCTGTTACTATGGAGGCTTTTTGCACATTCTTCATCATCTTTGCTACTTCCACCAGGTGGCGTTATTGCTCTTTCATAAGATGGTGCACTTTTGAATGTAGAACTGATTGTTGTATGTAAAAAGAATATCTTTTTTTGTCCTTTAGAACAAAGACACTTATGAACCATTTTGTAAAGTGCCTCTGGTGACATCAGCTAAGGAAGAACAAAAGCTTATTGCAACCTCTAATAAGGTACGTCTTTTTACACACAGTGTTAATAATATATCAATGTAAAGTATTGATGAATAGTTCCAATGCATGTTGTTCACAGCAAAGGCTACATAATCATTTGTTTCCACAGCCTACTGTGAAACTCCTCTATAACAGAAGCAACAACAAATACTCATACACCAGGTGAGGTTTTGTCAAGAGATATCGTAGCTATCATGTTACTGTATTGAAGGAACATAGGGTGAAATCATACTAGCTGTCATAATAAATTGCCATCTTGTACCTATTTTCCCCTCAGCAATTCTGATGACAACATGCTGAAAAACATTGAACTGTTTGACAAGCTGTCACTGCGGTTCAATGGTCGTGTATTGTTCATCAAAGATGTGATTGGGGATGAGATCTGCTGTTGGTCATTTTATGGCCAGGGACGCAAGATTGCTGAAGTGTGCTGCACCTCAATAGTTTATGCCACTGAAAAGAAGCAGACAAAGGTAAGTACGCATTTGTAATATGCCCAAACTCTGGAGTTCTTTTTAAAGTGTACATCTATATGATTTGATGATTTCTTTAATCTCTTCTGTACCTCTCTGTTTATCTCCTAGGTGGAGTTCCCTGAGGCACGAATCTATGAGGAGACCCTCAACATCCTCCTGTATGAGTCCCAGGATGGGAGGGGTCCAGACAATGCCCTGCTTGAGGCCACAGGGGGCGCTGCAGGCCGATCCCATCACCTGGATGAGGATGAGGAGCGTATTGAGCGAGTTCGTAGGATTCATATCAAACGACCTGATGACCGCACACACCACCACCAGTGATCTTCCTCTTTTCACCATTTACCCCCAACCCGTCAGCCCTGTGTCTTTGACCCTGGACCGTCTTTGCACCACGCTTGTGCCTTATAACACCGAGCGCCTCTCTCTTTCACTTCCACTCTTATTTGACCAGCTTTCTTCAGGGGCCTACTGCTGAGAGTAGAGTGTAATACAATAGTTTGAAGTGGTGAAGTGATTTTACGTGTGTGTGTGTCCGTCCGCTTGTCAACTGTTAGGTGCTCTGACAGCCCCTAGTGTTTTGTCCTATGTGTCTTAGTCATGATAATTTCTAGCACTGTTATCTGCAAGGTTGCAGAAATCCATGACCATGGATGCTTGCATTCAGCACTGCAGGTGACCACATTTCCAACCATGTGACATTGTGACCGGCAGGAGTTTTCAGAGTAGTGTATTGTCAGTATCGATTTGTTGTTTGTGGTCCTTGTTACATTATAGCCAGGAAAACAAGAATTATATAATTGAAGCAGCTGATTGATGTTTATAATCTTTGCTTCTCCTTAATGTGTTTGAGGGGTTTGTTGTTAAGGTCATCAGTGAGTGAACCAGGTGTGTGCAAGATGTGCTTGGTCGCACTACTTTATTCTTACAAGATGTTACCAAGGGGATGTTGAAGCGTTCAGTTATTGGCAATTCATTTCTTTTGATAATTTTGATACAGTTAATATATCATGGGTGGATGTAACATTTCAGAGCAGTGCCTCCACCCCACCCATGTTTGATACAATTTAGCATTAATCCAGTGTCCCTTCATTCCACAAAAGTGATCGTTTTAAAAGGAGGGAACTTGAGCTGTGACCTAAGGTGTTAAATGTGCTGAGGTTGAAATGAATGACTGTAACCAGAGACCTCGCTGGTAGGAAGAGAACCCTGTCTTGTACAAGCTTTTAACAGGGAGAGAAATTAGACCTGTCCACGATTACATTGATCAAAGAATATACTGTTTGCACACAATAGGTTTAAATTGAGTTGAAATATCTTTTAACATTCACAGTACTTCTAGATCTGTTGTACAGATGTGAACATATGTATGTTTTATATTTATACATTATCACAAATAAATTTCTACAAACACACTTTTGCTCTTGGTGTTTTAATTTGCAGTAAGCATACATATGGCTTCATTGTTCTAAATCTGTATTACAGAGTTATTTGACGCCTTGAATGAATATTATTGTTGAATGCTCTCTAACATGTTAAAGCGGTTGGTAGATTTGAATGTTGTCTTCCACTTACAGGCCCTCACTCTCACTGTAATAGTCCAATGTCAGCCTTCCCTTATACCAGGGGTGTCGAACCATGCGCCATGGAGGGCCCAGTGTATGCAGGTTTTCATACCAACCAAAGACTACACCAGGTGATTTCACTGATAAGTCTCTCCTCTGGTTGAGGGTGTGATAACCAGTCGAATCATCTGGTGTATTGTTCGGTTGGAACGAAAACCTGCATACTCTCGGCCCTCCGTGGCACATGGTTTGACACCCCTGCCTTATTCTAAAGCGCCAGAATCAGCATAGGTATAATATATATATTTTTTTAATGAATTAAAAAAGAATGATGTTAGGCCTCTAACCTGTCACTGGACAGTCAGTATTTTTCAGTGGAAAAGTACATTGGATGATTGAACAGTCAACTTGTTGAGCTCTGCTCTACAGGGTGGCTTTAGATATCACTGTAACTCAAAAAGGGCTTATCCAGGGTCCTAAGGTGCAGGTGTTTCTGGTCAGATGTGTATCCTGTGGTATACACATGTCCGTCCTCCCCTAGGGGTCTCTCCTTGATGAAATATGCAACGGCTTCTTGTGTGTCTACACGTCACCGAGCCCTGGCCCGAGTGGACACCTGCAGCGACAAAGACAATTTCATTCAATCTGTTTGGCTTGCCCTGCACACACACTGCACAACAATTCGAACACAGTCCCCCAGCACACCAAGCCACCATAATAGGATGTCACTCACCACCATGAGGTGTCCATTCTTGGCCTTGTACACCATGGGCTCCTGGCCAGTGCTGAAGTCCACAGCACTTTCTTTCCCTGCCTGGATTTCAATCTTGACGCTGAGAATCAATGCAAAAATGCATGATGTTTTAAGGGCAGTGTGCTTGGCCACTTGTTAAATCTAACTTCCAGAATGCTTACTTACAGGCAGACTCACCTGCCCTGAACCACTTTGATGACACTCTGTTTGTTAGCAATCACACTGAGTTTGGTCAAAAACTCAAACAGGTGGTCACAGTGCATTACTAGGTCCCCCTGAGACAGCCACAGAACAAAATAAAATTGGAGAAATGGATATGACTTATATTTGTAATAATCATGGCTTTTGACATTGGCTTTCAAGAGACCTCCAGCTGAAAAGAGATTTCTGATGTGAGTCTGGCTTCAAACCTACAGTGAACTGACTTAAATATTTGTAATTTCTCACTGGTTTTGAATTGTACAACTGAATTTGTGCAACATTTTCTCTTAACGAGGGATCTTTCCTATCACTAATATTCAATAAGGTAATACATTGGATACATTGGATCTCTGCTTATTTATACTATTAACTTTCTAACTATCAAACTTTACTATCAAACTTTCATAATTTGTAAACAGGATTAGTTTTGGCCCACTACACCTGAAGGTAACCAGATCATTTTCATTTACAGTACCAAAAAAGGCCAGAGCAATATTTGTGGCCAAAGAAAAAGAAAAGCAACACTAATAAGCCACAAGATCTACTGCATATTATGAAGATATATCTAGATACCTTCTGTTTAGGGTCTTCACACGTTATGTGGAATACAATAATCCCATCAGTCAAGTTACTGACCGAAATACCTGAAGCATGGAAATTTGTTAGCACAACATGAAAACATCACTTAAGGCAACTGAGATCATGAGATAAACAATCATCATCATATTGTGCTGACCTTTGAGAGAGGTGTACAACACTCTCTGTTTGATCTTGGCTTCATCTATCACATAGGCCGCTGTCTGGGTGAGGATGAGCTGCCGTGGCCTTGGTTTGAAACCATTCCTGTCATACTTAATCACCGGGACACTGTACTGCAGAAACAGACAATCCAAGACAGTGAGTTGTATTTGATGCAATCCTATTTCTTGTAGTGCTATCTAGACGCTGAATTACCTTGATTCGTTCGTTCCGAATCATCTGCAGCACCCTCATGTTTATATCTTGTTCACCTAAAAATGGGAAATGGTTTAAAAATGGTTGTTCAAAGGGAAATGGCAGTGCGTGTAAATGTCTGCGGTTATACTCACTGATTCTGGTGTCCACAAACGGTTGAGCAACACTCTGTGGATAACTGTCCTTTTTGCCCTTGAAGGTGGCACTGGTAAGAACCTTCAGCTGAAACTGAAAGGATGAAAAATAAAGAAGGTAAAACATTTTGATTATCCATGCTTCAATAATGTGTTTGATATTTCTATAATGTCTAATACTGATTCCACTGTTACCTGTGCTTTTTTCTGGGGGGTGATTCCTCTCACGTACTTCCTCACCATGAGGCGAGTGTGAAGCTTACGCAGCACCTCTGATGCCTGGGTGAGAACAACAATCCAATGTCAATATAAAGTCAAAGAATACGACCATTTTCATTTAAACTGAATTGCAATTAAGTTGGTAAATATTTGTACCTCTGCCAACACAGCTGGTGCAGTCTGCCAGGTGGTTTTATCCAGAACGGTTTTGGGCAGATTGGCTTTCAGCCTGTTAAGGTAATTCTGTCTCACAAAGGCCAGATATTCAGAGTTATCTGTGGTTTTTGCTTCCCCTCTGGTCATGTACCCCTTAATAAATCTGAAATAAGTTGTAAAATATTGTATTTGGGAAAATAACAGTGGCCTATATACAAGGGCTGTGTAACTTTTATATTGTATTTGTTTCCTCCCCTTTCTTACTTCTTGATAATTTTGACAGCCCAGGCTCTCTTCTCTCTCTCCTTCCTAGCCTGCGCTCCTCTCCAACAAGTTTCAATCTTGGTGGCTAAGGGGCATCAAATATATCAAAGAGTACATGTCATTACCCTTTACTTCCCAAACTAAAGAGCATAATACTGTGAATTTTGGTATTTACCAGCTTCTTTCTGTTTTCTGTATTCTCCCTTTGCCTTGTATCCTCTATATTTGGCCTGGAGCCTCGTTGCTGCAATTTTAGAGTATTATAATAAATCACTGTGCAAATAATTATGACTGAAAATGTTCACAGCTGATTTGCACTCACCCAGATCATTTTTACATTTCTCATAAGCATCCTCTGTGGCAAAAAGTGTCCTCGGGTGACGGATGAATATTTTGGTCCTACAACAAAGGGAAAAAGAAAATGGTTATTGGTTACTATTGGCATGTAGCTTATTTGCTATGGTTGAAGAGCTGCTCTCACCGTCCCATTTTGTACTCATATGGCAAGTAGCCCAGATGTTGAACCAGGACTTCCACTCCATCAGCAGGTAGTCCTCTCCAATGGGGCCAGGTGGCTGGACACAGGGGTTTATATCTATAAGACGCAGCAAACCACCCACTCAACATGCTTTCAGTGGACTGAAAAGGAACCTCTGAACTGATATTTTTAATTTAAAAGTGAAGCATCCAGTGAGTCCAGTGAGCTCCACTGTCCTCAATACCTCTTTAAGAAGATCTCAAATCTGCGCCGATAAGCAAAACCAGCACGTCTGACTCTGAGGTGCTCCATTAGGCCCAGGTACTTCACTTGGTGTCTGATCAGTGCTTCATCAAATTGTCCTGAGGTGTGTGTGTGTGTGTGTGTGTGGGAGTGAGGGGGGGGCAGAGAGAGAGAGAGAAACACAAACAGGTACATAGATTGATAAACAGACAGACAAAGAAAGAAAGAAAGATCAATTAGTCAAAATTAAACATTTCCAACCTGTTAACAAAATGTTCTTTCTGTTAATTCCAGTACCTGGCTGCTTGGACTCATTGGATTTGAGACAACGGACGTACCAGGCCTCCTTGGCCATGAGGATCTCTGTCAGCTTCAGCAGGCTGCTCTTGAACTGGGTTGCCACCTACAGACACAAACTGGGGGTTCATAATCCCTAACAGTTCATCTGTCAAATACATATGGCTTATGAATGGGACAAGACTGCTTCTGACAGACAAAAAAATAATTTGTTTTAACGGGCACTCTAAATAATGTCAAAGACAATGATGTGACACTTAGATGTGGTTCTGAACTCTGAACCTAGTATATAGCATTAACAGAGAGGGAGATAGGGAGGGGTCAAACAGGGTGAGTGCTCACTGTTTCTGGTCTTCGCCTGCTGTCCGGATCCATGGTGGAAAAGCACTCTCTGACTATGGCATTTTTAGATTGACGCATCAGCTATGAGAAGGTGGGATAACACACACGCACACACAAACAAACTATGAAGTTGATACTCAAGAGTCATTCGCCAAATTGACTGCATTCTCCTCCTGTATCATTTACAGTAAGTCTACAGGATGGTTAATAATTAAGGGACCAAACGTCCCTGTCACCAGCCCCATTCCTTGTCTCACGTATGACGTCAGAAACTTACATCTTTTATGTTTCTGTACAACAGATCATTGTTTTTGTCCAGGAAACCTAGAATGTTACAGCAAAAAAATAGATTTAGGACACCTGCAGCTTTTTGCCTGTTAAAAATAAAAAGTCTTAGATGTTTAAGGGCCAAGTAACGGGGCCTGAGACTGAGGTGTCTTTTACCCACAACACAGTAGGTGACCTCCCCGGCATAATGTAAGAGACGAAAATCTCCCCTCTCCAGACTCTTACGTGTCATTTTGTCAGCCAGTTTGTGCCTGCAGTCAATGGGGCAGAAAGAGACAGAGGGATGAAGAGTGAGACGCATTAAGGACAGAGCCTAAGCCTCCATCTCTATTAGCTCACTGTCAGCTCACTCACAAGCCACCAGTCAGCAGATGGTTGATGAATGGATTTGGACTTGAGTGCTAAGGGGAGGTGAAGTTTTGAATTGCACAATTGTGCTGAAATGGGCATTGTATTTAATTAAAATGACTGGTCACTGACCAAATGTGCAAACCCAAAACGGCAGTGATATAAACATTTCACAACAACTAGTACTAGTTAGAAAAGGTAGTTAGAAAACCTTTTACCTTCTAAAGTTCATGAAACTTATTTTTAACTCAGCGAGTTCGACACATACCCACTGTTGAATTGTTTTTTTAAGTCAACTCACGTGACAAAGTGAGGGTGACTTCCCATCTTATCTTCCAGTCTCTCCAGAAAAGTGAGGTCTGTGGCATCTCCTGGCCTGAGACACTCCTCATCCTACAGAATAATCATCAGCACTGACGACAGTTTCATGATATTTTGAGCAACATCTTTCACTTTATGAGTGGCTGTCCTGACTTTAAGACATATTTCAATTTCCTCAGTACACACCAGGATTGATATGATGCCCCTGTGTCGCTCTTCAACCAGGTCACAGATGATCTTGTTGTTGAAGAACTGTACTGGCTCCCACTGGAAGAGTAAGTGGAAGAAAAAATAAATGACAGGATGAAACTGTTCCACCAGCCTAAATACACTCTATGATGCTCACAACCGTGGACTCGTTATCGATCCCTAGGTTACCTCAATATCCTCCGCTTCATACTCCTCTTGCTCAGATTTGAGTGTCAGCTGGATAAAAAGCTGCTGCAGCTTCTCATTGCAGTAGTTTATACAGAACTGCTCAAAACTGAAAGGGAAAAGGTCATCGCAAACAGGCTAAGATCAATTACAGTCATCAATGTGTCCCACAAATCTCACAAATGTAAGGAACAGTAAAAATTAAATCTCTCGCAACTCTTTTTGGTGAACTATAAATGAAGATATATATAAAACAGCCTTTATTGGGGTAAAAATCAACCGCAATGGAGGTCGTTTGGCCAAAATGTAAGCAAAGGCAAAAAGGACCACCAACCTGTTTACATAGAAAACCTCAAAGCCATAAATGTCCAGAAGCCCTATAACAGTCTTCTTTGAGGAGTCCTGGCAGAAGATAATACCAAAAGACAACACAAAGCCGGTACATATTTATACTCACTGCCTGGGATTTGTCAGTTACAGTACAGTCTTCTCCTAACCTTATTCTCCATGGACTCATTGATCCTGTTGACCAGCCAGGTGAAGGTGCGTCCGTAAATGGCTTTGGCCAGGGCATCTCTGGCATAGATGGCATGATCATTTGTAAAAGGGCTAAGGACCTTTACAATCAGACAAAAGAATAGCTATATTTCAAACACTACATGGTGATAAAAGATTTTGAACACGTGTTGAACATTTTTAAACAAAGTTTGAACATAATTCAATTACACCTCATCTTGTTTGGCTTCAATCTTCCTGTATGTTAGTCCCTCTTGGAGTGTTTGAGCATTGACCCCTAGTAGCTGCAGAGAAAAATTATACAAAAGTTAGTAAAAGTTAGTATTCTTCATTGACCTGTGTTTTGTAATGATGATGGATGTCTGAGAAACTATTAGGCTATAGGCTTACAGTTGAGACCCAACGTAACTCTGCATTGTTGTTCAAGGTGGCATGGCCTTTACTGTCAGGCTCAAACTGAACGTTCCCCAAGTGGAGAACACTTGCAATGATCCCAAACAAGTGCTGCAAAGAATAAATATTAGTAAGACAATGCAAAACTAGTGGGCAAGTGTGATCTGTTTAAATCAAAGAGTATCCGCCATAGCCTTCAACTTACATTAATGTTACTCTCATCAATGTCAATGACCTGCAGCGCATTTTTGACATTCCTCCAGTCATTTTTGTCATTGATGGAGGACACAATGGCACACTCTCCCTGTCAGAGAGAGCAAATATGGACCGTCAAAGTGTAGGACCGTGACTTTGTAAGCCCAGCCCATAATAGGATCACAGAGTTGCACATACTTGTGTTAGATAGCTGTAATGCTGGCAGTCTCTCTCCAGGCCTAGCTGGTGCAGTAGGTCCTCCTCGCCTCCCTCCACCAGTTGGTAGAAGATGTGGAAGTTCCTCTCCCCGTGATTCTGATGGACCACTCTGGACTTCTCCAGCAGGTAGTTCAGGATATGACCTCCGACCGCATCCCCCTATGGTATCATGACCCTAAAGACAGCAGCTCTACAACTTACAGGAAGAACATAGCCTATAGTCCTGATCCTTACCTCGCTGTCAAACTGAATGTCCATATACTTCCCGAACCGACTTGAGTTGTCATTCTTCAGTGTTTTGGCATTGCCGAAAGCCTTTGGAGAAACACAGGCATATCATAAGGAGTGATAAATGTTGGTGTGGTATGCGTCTGAGATATATGAGATATAAAGGAACCAGCAGACCTCTAGGACAGGGTTGGACATGAGCATCTTGTCCCTGACAGTATCAAGCAGGGTGGTGCTTGGACAGCTGACAGCATAATACTGCAGAATCTTCTTAGAGGCCTCCGTCTTCCCTGCCCCACTCTCACCAGAGATGAGGATAAAGTGATTGTTCAACTCTGCAAGCATGGTTTGGTAGGCGTTGTCTGCTAAGGCGTAGCTGTAAGGATGCAAAGCAGTCACAACGTTTCACAGATGAAGCTTGCTGGACTGGAGAACATGAGTTACTATCCAGAGGATTTCAAAAGTAAATCTGTATGTGCTCACAAACTGCTTTTGAAACACACAGACACACACTGTGCATGATACACATATTCATAGTTCTCATATATATACACTCACATGTGTGGTGGAAGCTCAAAAAAGTTGACACCCATGTAGAGCTCCATCTGGTTTTTATTGTAGATATCCAGCTCTTTGTAGGGATTAACAGACACTAACAGAGTGCCAATATAGGTCTACAAATACAGAAAAGAGAGTGAGTTTAAAAAATATCAAATTTTAAAGATGCTTAAATAGTAATTTCCCAGACTCACATAGATGAGGTCTTCGCTGAAGCGTTTGTTCAGGTTGCTGAGGAAGGCTGTGTCTGTGGTCTCATCCAGAAGGACAAAGTCCTGGATTCCAACCCGGTCCCTGGCAGTCAGGGCGCCCTCCATGTTCAGCTGACCCTGGCCAACAAGTTACATCAAGGAAGTTAAAGGAGATAAATGCAAGGCCTAAGAGCAGTAGCCACAACCAACTTTCAAGTCTTTCCTGCACTTAAAAGACATATTCTGCAGATTTCTACCTATCTAAAACATAGTCATAAATTAGAGTTTATTAAAGTTAGTAAAGAGTTTATAAATTAGATTAACGATAAGTGGAACACTTTAGTGGAAGCAAATTGCCACAAGTTACAAAGACAAGTCTCTCACATGTTGCATGCATGACAATAATATTAAAGATTCTCAGCCGTGTATTTCGACAAATGAGGTCAGATAAATGAATGTATGAATAACCGGCTCCATGGGGGAGGACGGAGCTGAAAAAGCGCCAGAAAAAGCACAAACATGGTCCCTGTTAGATCTATTGAAATAAGAGGTCCAGAGGTCTTATGTGGCTTTGAAGCGAAGTCCTGTGATTGTGCAGACGAACAGACAGAAGCTAATGATCACTACAGAGCACACAGGGACTTTGGCTGGCGGCCCACAGTTCACTAGAGCTGACACACCAACCAAACACAACACACTGTGCAAATGGAATAGGGGAACCCAAAACAGCGGCACATTTAAGAAGCATAGTGGGAAAAATTCCACCAATCTGTTTTGCATTCTAAACACCAACACTTTGACCAAACGTTTTCACAGCTTTTGTTGGTTTTGCATTTTTTTCTCTCTCCTTTGGAAGCAGAAGTCCTTTGATTCTCAACTCTCTCTGTAAAAACATTAAAAAAGATAATCCATTGGATCTAATTGACACAAAGCCCTTCGTTCCCCCCTCCCTCACCCCCCGTCCGTGGCCCTCATTTCTTCTGAGAAAGGCCAAGTGTTTTTGTCCTGTAAATACCACGGAGCAGAGACAAAAAAGACGTTTTTAAAATGCAGTCTACAATCCATTACACATATTCCCCCTGCATATCCATTCAGTAATTATTCATTAGAAAACATTTAACGTCACAGTGAATTTCACACTAGGCAGTCGAAACACAATAGAGGAGATTTGGCCTATTTTGGGGTGAGGAGGAGGGGCTGGTTGTACAGAGGAAGGGTGAGGGCAAAAGAGGGGGGAGGAAGGGAGCAGTATTTGTCTGATCTGAGAACCTCTGAAACGGGGCCGTCTTGAGACAACGGGACAGACTAAATAGTGCAGTAACGGTCTGTGCCCTGCTGCTTGCTGTGACACTCATTTAGTGTGCCCCGAGGGCGAACAATAGAGGCTTGTTCTTAGCAATCCTGTGCTGTAATTTGGACTTTATTACTTTGCTCACACAGGGCCCCATGGAAGGATAGCGGAGGCTAGTCGTATGAGAGTTTTTTCCACCTGTCAGCCCCCCACCCCCAATGCTCTCACCCCTCTCCTTAACAATACCCCTCACCCCGTGTCCCCACCAATAACCCTCACTCATACCTCCTTCCCATAGCCCCCCCTCTCCACTTTAAGCCAATGAGACAGGTGAACAATATCATTGAAGGAACCCTATTTGGGACGTCAGAATCAATCTGGCTATGTGATGGTAGTGGTGCTGGTGTGGGCTATCTGTGACACCCCCTTTCTTCATGGGAACAAACTTCTCTCAAGGCAGTGCAAGCAGACAATATGCTGGGACAGCGTGACTTAGGGATCTGCCATACAGTATTACAAGTAATAACATGAACAGATAAGCTGCTGTCAAGAGAAGGATTAATGACCAGTGATAGTAATGCTAATGTTTCAGGTTTTGGTACTGTGCCAAAATCTAAAGTACTGTTGTGCTCTGATTGCTGTTTTCCACTCTGGTTTACCTTTCTGTCCTGCAGGTATGTTTTTGTAAGAAACTGTCTGAATGAATCTGTCAATGACACTGTGTTAGAATGGCTATGGTGAAACTATCCAGCATACCATAAACACTGAAACCTCACTCTCAATCCAGTAAGACAAGACAACTCACCCAGACAAGGGTGAGTTGAAGCAAGCAATGAGCACCAATAACCTGACTGCAGAAAGAATTTTTCCAACATACGTATCTCCATCTTGGCTTTATCTCATACAAGACAAGTGGCTTGTATTCTAGGGTGTTAATTAAACAATCAAGAAAGTCAAACCCGAAGAACAGCGGAAAGAATTATTATGTAATGAACCCACGAAGCCATTGTCAGATCAGGTGATTTGCCTTGCTAGCTCAGAGCACAACCAATTGTATTTTAATTAAGAGATGGTCCCTCATCTTGGTCTAGAGTGTCAGTGTTGCCTGAGACTGAGTGAGCTCATCTCTCTGAGAAACGGAGGCAGGGTTAGAGGAAGGGAGGGGGAAGCTGCTGCAAAGACACCGCAACACCCAGACCAAGTAACTGGCAACTTTCTCTCCCCCTTAAGAGTCCCAGGATTCTGCTTTACATTATCCCCCATGTTGGTATTATGTCCACTTGACCCCAAAGGTCTTTTTAAGTCGCTGCAACAAGCAGTGGGACTCCAGCACGGTCATAAGTACTCTGCTTTACGTTCTACTGACCGCCACCCACAGAACATCGATACACACTGACCCTCCAGTAGGGTGTTGCAGTGTAAAATATTCTACTCTGAGACATGATTTTGACAGCATTGTGATATCTAAGCTGAAGCAAGCACTTTGACATGCAACCAAAGTATGAACATGGTCACCGAGAGAACCCAATCATCTTGACAATCCAAAATAACAGATTAAGATCAGACTCAAACCTGCATGTCGGAAGTTGTGTTGGTCAGTCGTCAGGTATAGACTCTCAAATAGGATCCGAATTCGCAAAAGTTTTCTTCTGTCCAGAGAATTTAGGCAAGTATAGAGTGTCTTCCTGTGTCTGCTTGCATGCAGATAATCACTGAACCTGTAACTGGTGAATTGTTGACAGTTAGTTGGCAAAAGTCCAGTTTGTATAAAAAATGCATTTACTGTCCTCTCCCCCGGTTTGCCATTAGTAGGTCATTCATCCAGTATCCAGCAGTACAAGGGTTGATGCTGCCGCGTGGAGGCCTGTCTGCCTGTATTATCCTCCACACCATCCTGACCCAGGCTCAGGGCACTGTGGGCTGGGTGCTTAATCATTCATGCCGTGGGAGGTGGAGGAACAGGGAGATCTTATTCAGTGCTTACCTGGGTATCTACTGCTCTGCTGAGTGTAACATAACAATGCAGAAACAAGATCCAATCCACACCAATCCAACCATCCCCCTTTCCCTGTCTTCCTCTCTCTCGCCTTCTCTCTCTCTCTGTCTCTAAGCTCCATTACACCACTATCAAGAGGCAAAAGCCCCCAGTCTCCATCTCCCCACTGGTTCAGCCTAGGTCTAGTTACTGATCTTTGATTAGACGGATACATTACTGACTAACCACCAACTGCTTTGTCACTCAGCATGACAGTGCCAGGTCAGCACCATTATTTCATAAGGCACTCTGAGCTGCTAATGCTATGTGCTTTTGTAAATGGCTGTTGGGTTGATGCATAAATGCTGATATCTCCAAGTTAACGGTGTCTATATAAAGTATAAAGTAGAAAGTCTGTATAAAGTCTCTTAAAATCAGTGAATGCATGTTATTTAAAGAAAATCTTTGTAAAAGAGCAATATGCACAAAAGGTCTGGCACGGTTGCTGACTTGGACAGTGGTCCGGCCCGGACAGCTCAGTCAGTACAGCATGAGACTCTCAGTGTCAGGGTCTTGGCTTTGATCCCCACGTAGTGTCAACTGTAACTGTAAAAGTCGCCTTGGATAAAAGCATCTGCTAAATGACTGTAATGTACCATCACCGGAGGGTCGCTGGTTCGATCCCCGGCACCACCAGGAGGGTGTATTCCAGCTGTGAGCTGGTGATTGGAAAATGACTGGTGCCACAGCTACGGTGCCCACCAACACTGCCAAAGTGCCCTTGAGCAAGGCACTTAACCCCCAACTGCTACAGGCGCGCTGT